>VUQI01000469.1:18877-40738 GCA_015106735.1 Paratilapia polleni | reverse complement strand
AAATGTGGAAATTTTTTTTTTTTTTTTTTTTTTTGGTGTACGTATTTCCAACAAGGAATGTGTGCTATACTGTGTGTAAGTAGGTATTTGTGCTGAGCATCTGACACGTGTGATCACTACTGTCTGCAATCAGTGGTCTGTCCACTCTCATGCAGCACCTGGTCAATCTCAATGCGTGGGACTTGCCTCTCTGCTCTTACACGTCAGCAGCTATAAAGCACGTGGGCTGACAGGACAGAGGTGAAAGCTACATCCCAAGAACTTCACCTCAAAGAGAACTGAGTTAAGGAATTTCTCTTTGCTTATTATTGACTTTCCTGAAAAGTAAATGTAGATTCACTAACAGGGATTTATTGTGATGTGTGCATGTGTGTGTGTTTTAGGAATAACCTTGGATAATAAATGTTGTACATAGAGCAGCCAAATGTAAATTTAATGGGTACTTTTCCATCAAAAACTTCAGAAGCTTTAATGTCCAAATAATTTGCCAGGAGTTGCATTTCAGCAGGGCTAAAGCTTATGGAAGCTTAAGCAAATTAGTCCCCTTTCATATCAGTTATTCCATCCTGATAATAGTCAGCAGTAAAAAACACAGAACAACATGTTTGCAGATGCAGGTTTTTAAAAATGCCCGTTGTTTAAAAATTCCAGAAAAATCTGTCAATTTCAGTGCTGCAAGCCCCAAACTGAGGCTACTAACACTGCAAAACCTAATTTACCTTAATAGAAAACATCAGCAAAGTGCTGCATGCTGGCTACTGTAACCATTTGTAACATGTTACTCATCAACTAGGCAGAGAAAAGCACTGTGTGCACCTCGCTTGTGTGCTTTGAAAGGGCAAATAAAAACAAGAAAAATACAAGAAAAGATATTATCTTATGCTTTAGTGCACTTTGTGATTGATTCACCCAATCTACAGAGTCCATTTTGCAAATATATATATAGACAGGCTGTTGTGGGGATGAGTAATTCAAATTATGCATTCTTCCACAAAAGTATGCAGAGGAGCTGCAGTGAATTAGTAAAACAAAGTAAAGCTTTTGCGAAAGAAAAACCCCACCAGCAATAAATCAACATAATGTAACCATTTTATAACACCAGATAAAGGGCAGCCAGAGAGTCGTGGCTATGCGGTCATTAAACTTCAACTGGAGCCTGACGCTCACTGAGTTGCTAATCCAATGTGGTGACAGCATTAACTGGAAAGAAGTTCACGTTGCTGATAATGTAATTAGCTGCAGGCCAAAGTAAGTCAAACCCTAATTACACGCAAAAACAGAAAACAGGCACCAGCGTAAATCTGGACTTTTTGTCAAAGGCCTAAAACTGGTTCAGCCCGAAGATTATCAGACACTGAAATCTTTAATCGTGTCTGTGTGTAGGTGTCTCTTTTTTTCTGAGTTTTGTATTCTTTTATTTTATGTAACTCTTTCTTCATGTGACCCGGAGAACATGTTACCACACCTGAAAAGCAGAAAGAGGAGCCGAAAGAGAAAACAGCAATTCAGACAAAATCTTTCCACAGTCAGAGCCCTGAGTCTCTCATTCAGCTAACATGAATGTACAGCCTCTTATTGCTACTGTCACATTTTATCACAACACACCTAAAAAATAACCATGGGAAAGCAGAACATGGTGTAGGAGCCGTAAGGTTGTGAGTCAGTGCAGTACTCTCCGAGGGTTAACGCTGCCCCTTTGTTTAAAAGACAAAAGGGTGATGGAGTGAGAGACGGGGCACCAACAAGGCTGTTTGACTGTAGTGATGCATGAGTGGCTATTTCTGCTTTCAGTGCCCCCACCTCCCCTGAAGGACGTGGTAGAGGATATGAAGTGGGCAGAGCGCTCAAGGAAACCAAGGAGGGAGGCTGCAGGATGGAGGAGAGTGAGATCAGTAAAGGAAAATACACCTGGCTTTTACAATTGTTAATATAAAAGGATACAATAGAATGAACTGTTAAATTCTGTTTCATTGTCTTCTTTATTCTTCACTTTTCTATATACATTTCCTTTATCAAAAACAACATTTGTTGTTCAAACACTTCAGATGTTTTCCTGACTACCAACCTCTTATCTTAAAGTGAATAACGGCTGCCTTCTCTGAGAAGTAAAGGTGTAAGTGCTGAAGCATTGTCAGGGTGTTGCAAAACCACTTAAAGTGGAGGCTGGAGTGGATGGTTCAGCATACAAAGCAACACTGTTTACAACAACAAAAAAACTAACTGTGAAATAATTTAGTGGTAATTTAGGCACTGTTACTGTCGAATGAAGAGGTTTTGAGACGGACAAAGAACAGACACGTCCACAAGGAGAATCCGGATTTATTAGTGATCTGCTACATCAGTTCTAGTTATAACTAATTTATCTGTAAAATGCTGTGCGCTAAAGATTTATAGTCAAAAGCCCCAAAAGAGGAGTATAGAGTGAAGAAAACGTTGAAAGGGATGGGATGGGAAGGGATGGGAAGGGAAGGGAAGGGAAGGGAAGGGATGGGAAGGGAAGGGAAGGGATGGGCCCCCCCCCCAAGGATTGGAATAGAAAGACTGTGACATGGTTCTTTTCTAGTCTTATTGACCACTCAGAGTGCTCTATATGCACTTAAGTTTACACCTACAGCCAATTTAGGATGACCAGTTCACCAAACATGCATGTCTTTGGGCCACAACCAACAAGGAGTTTTGAACCAAGGACCTTCTTGCTGGGAGTTAACAGTGCTAACCACCCAAGTCCAAGGGCTTGTTGTATTTGTAGCATGTTAGGAAAGTGAGTAAACCAAGACACAGGGACTTTAATACACAGAGCTTACTTCCAGGATCAGAAAAGTGAAGCAAAGAAATGAGAAACCAGACTGTTATTAGCCTCTGAAAATGAGCTAATCTTCTTTACTCACAGTTTCACGGCTGTCTGTTTGAAAACCTCTACTGAAAATTGTCACAATCTGCTTAAAGGAATACCAAATCCAAAAAAATCAAGTTGAAATAATTTGAGAGAAGAATTTCAATTTCCCATGGCAGGAACACAGTATTTCTTCCACAAGTGGCAACATTACGTGATTTTTTTCCCTCCAAACTTCTTGAGTTAATATCATCTTAAATATAGTATCGCTGCCAAATTCAGTCATCAAGGAACCTTCAAACTAAAACACTGCTGATAACTTTCAAAAACCGTCCGCCCTCTCAAGATCCTACCCATGAAGACAAGTTTGCAGTGTGTGCCCTCACACAAAAAAAAGACTATAAATACACATCTACACCAACACACTTAATCTGCAACACTCTATTTACTCCAAAGAGAAAACACTTAAACAATAAAACAGTGATTACTCTGAGCTAATTTAATAAGACCCAGCTAATCGTTTGTCCCCAATCTACTGCACTACAACGTGTTTGGGAAAAAAAGACGCCTGAGTCAGTGAAAGACAGCCGATGCCACCAAGGACAACTGCTTTGCTAATTTCACCAAGGGGCTGGGCCCATCTGCCGTGTACCTACACCGCAGACAACAATAGGATGACCTCAGCCAAATTACTGAGTGCTACTGCTCCGTCTCCCCTTCCATTTAACGCACTGACAGACACGGAAGTCTTCGCCTTGGGGAACCACAATGTCCTTGTGAGTAGAGGAGAGAAGGTCTTTAAAGAGAAATAAAAATGACGAAAAGGCAAGTATCTTCTTTTTTATTACCAGACATGCTGCAAATCGTATTTGATTATGATTTGCTGCAATTTAGGGATTTCTAGGGCAATGAAAACACACATTTAGACATTGATAAACTACTCCTTGTAGATACAATCTTTGACCTTTTGCTTAGACCTTTTTTTTTCTTCTTAATATTAGGATGTCAATAGAAACTATGCAGACAGTGGAGGTTTCATCCTGTAATCTGTGGTTACATTGCATCATTTGTCTCTACAGCAATCCAATAATCATTTACACCTGTGATGGCATCAGTCAAGGGAAGCTAATAACCCAGTCAATACTGGTGATGAGTGTAGCCAGCAGTGGACAGCTGTGGTGGCCAGAAAATCAGTGCTAGCCAAGTGTTTTGATTGGTGTCCACTGAGAAAAATAGGAGATGCATAATGAGCGGTTCACTAACCACAGATTGCATGTTCAGGTAGAGTCTGTGGAGAAAGATTTGGGAGCAGCTGGATGAGGTTTTGCTTTAGTGTAGTTTCCTTTGTGAGTAGCAGTTCTGAGTGGGTCAGTGGCTGCACTCAGCCCATAAATTACAGTCCTGGATTAGAATACAAAACACATCCTGCACAATCTTATAGAGTTTACGCATAAACACACACATACATCAATACCAGATGGGCCTGTGGGTAGGCATATTTTTCTAATAAGGAAGACACCTGTGGTCATAATTTTTTTGTTGCCAAATCCTGAGATAAACATGGCTGGTGAATCTGTCCCCCACTGATCTGACATCCCCCCTTGCTCATCATGCCACTTCCTCTGACTTTCATCTCATTTGGGTTTTCCTTTTTTTTTTGAGGACAGATGCTTAGCAGGTGTCAAGAGCTAAATTATAACCTTAATTGGTGTTCAATTAGAAAAAAAAATACCTGTTCCACTGTGTGGCTCCAGTGGCACCAAAAACAAATGTTAGCTGTTAATCCAAACATTAACATCTTGTCTGTTTACACAATAATTTGCAAGACCAGTAACTTTATTGAAACATCTGAAAACAGCTCCAGCTGTGACACACTTGTGCCAGTACTTATTGAATCTTCCGCTGTATTATTTCATTAAATAAAGCTGATGCAAGCTGTATTGTGGTTGTATCTCCATCTTAAAAATAAACTCAAAATGAACACTGGAATATTAACAATAAGACTGCTGTTACAGTAAACTATAGTAGAAATGTGTGGGCCTGTTTGTGTGTGCTTCAGAGAAAGAAAATCTGAGCACATTACATGGTGGGCGGATGCAGTCATACAGTCTGACTGTGCGAGTGTTTGTGTATTTGTGTTTCTTCAGCACCACAGGCACAGCGGTCGAGTCCTGGGGAAAGTGAAAAGCCTGCCTCTTTGGTTTACAATACAAAGGCTGCACTGTGCAGTCTGTCGTGCTGGCTATTGACTTTAATGGTAAATCCAGACACCCCACCACCACCCATCCCTATATCAGCCTTCTCTGAACATTGACCACCATGTCACCTACGCATTGCTGCTTAAAAGTGCTGCTGATATTGTCTCTGTACAAGGACTGATTTGGCTTTAAATAATAAGCAGACCTTATAGACAAAGCCTCCCATGGTAGCTTTCCCCCGCAGAGGCTACAGAGAACTTTGCCTTCTTTTCTAATCTCCAGGTAGTGCTTTATAAAAGCTCCATTTGAAATATCCTTTTCATGCTTTTTTCCATCACCTCCTACACCTCCAGAGCTGTTCTCAGATCATTTATGCTCTGGCTTTGTCTCCCCTTTGAGCAATCAGCATTGCTGTACTGGCTAACATGTGTCACTGCCTGGTAACCACACTCGAAGCTCCATCCTAGCAACCTAATGTGAATTATTTTAAAGCCATAAGATTATGCTTTGTATTTGCGAGGCTGGGCTCATGAATGCCACATAAATCCCCAATGGGAGCTAAAAGTGAATGAACGTGCAATGGTGAGTGCATTAGCTACAGCTTTATTTGCCATCTTAGACTAAAAACTAATCAAGTTCAGAAGAAAAGTAGCTCTGTAGCCAAGGGGAAGAGAGAGGTCACTTGTGAATAATTCACCAGGCAGCGTCAGTGTTGAGTCAGGAGTTGAAGGAGTTGAAGGAGGATTTTGGCTAGAACCGTGTTGCATTTAGATAAATAATTGATGGCTTCAATCAGCAGCTGACACATTCCCGGGTCAGGCCCACACAAAAAAAGATGCATGGTAAATAACAGTAGCTGTGAGATGAAAGTGAAAAGAAGGCAAAAAGGGAGACACAAGAGGTGAGATACAGAAGTAGAACACGGGTCAGGAGGGGAGGACAGTGAGAGAGGTGACTGGACTCTCAACAGCTCAGCTCAACGATGCGCTTTTATGTGTCTTCAAACTCTGTGGCCGGGCGCCCACTGCATTTTATGTACACACTTATACACAGCTGAGAGCTACCAAAGTGTTTCATCTCTGGTTTTACAGTTTTCCCCATTTGTAAATCAATTTCCTTTTTTTATACTGGAACATTTCCTGGTTTATGGGAGCTATGAAGGTGAAGTATGGCTTAAGGGAAGAGTCCCGCTCTTTCCTCTTCCTTTGGTACCAGATGAAACCCCCTGCAGGACTAGACTGGTAGTTTCTCTCAGTTTTCATTTAGAGATTCTCTTGTGAAAATGTATTCACTTCCAGTCAGTGTTGAAGCCTACAATTGCTCTTACCTTTGGCAAAAACACACAAATCTATTTCTATAGGCTGTTTTTTGTCTACAGTATAGACCTAATCATAAAAGTGCTGCCCCTGTGTAATAATGTATGGAAGAGCTTATATGCTGCTGCTTTTCTGCCTCTGTGCCTCATGGTACCCCAAAGCTCAATTGCATTTGCTATGCATTTCCTTCCTCCTCTTGAATTTCAGTGCTTGCCTATTGATCGTGTCGCTATTCTCAGCTTCCCCTCAATAGCCTCACTCTGTGATTGCCAGGCCTAACGTGATTGGTGTCACTAGTGGGTAACAGACACGCATGTTCATAAGCAGAAACTAAATTCAGAAAGTGATACGCAAGTGAAACAGAAAAATGAGAGCAAAGCAGTGCCGGATACCTGTGACAGCCAGCTAACCCTTCTAATTTAAGTAAGAAATGAGGGAAAAAAAAAAAAATTGAGAAAGTATATATGCAGAGTATCGTCATGCAGCTGGACTAGAAAGATGTGTTGAAGAAACTGCAAGAGTTGAATATTGCTGTGCAGTGCAGTGATAAGACCAATCTGACTAAATATTCCATGTGCTGAAAGGCATCAACCATTACTAAACTACACTGAATGAAATTGGTGCATCTGACAATGAAATCGTTATAAATCACTAACACAGGGGACATGCTCAGTGGGAAATGGTGAAACAGCTAAAATAACAGCTTAAATTCTTCTCTGGTTGGGAGTTATTCCATCACTCACCATGTCAGGTGAACTTCCACATCATGATGATATAACTAACTACCCTTTTTTTCCCCATGTTTTTACATTTTGTATACATGTGGACAAAGTGACAGTGCAAAAAAATGGCTTATGTGTCCAATTACCTTCATTGACAGGCAATTTTGCCTGTAGCTGGCAGCTATTAGCAAGTCATCACCTTCTGTTGGCAAGGCCGTTTCCAAATACCCCCCACCCCCCGCAGAGATAGAGTAAGTGTAGTGACCTCCAGCACACTCAATTATGGAACCATAATCCAGGACGGTGGGCAGCCCTGACTAACTCCTAATTGGTGGTCTTTTTATGTATGAGGTTAGCTTTAAGATGGAGCGACAGCACTGTGGGGAAATCAAGGCCTCTCGGCAGGCCTGTCACTCAACCAGAATTGCTTAAGACTGAATTAATTTCCATCCTCAAACAGATTGGGTCATTGCTGTGCATTTGTTCATTGCTCTTCTTCATACCCAACATCATTATGAGCTGCTAAAAAAAATCCCTGAGGTATTTAATCATTTATTGTTTCTAATTGTAAATACAGGTTCTGGAAAAGAGACAAAACAAGTAAAAGGACTTCTTTCTGTACAAGAATCAGAAGAAAGCTGACATTCTCAAGCATTTGTTGCTATTTTGATTTATAGCAAAAGCAGTATCCTTTACATTGTATCAAGAGATAAAGTTTGATCTAGTTGGCATTCAGTGCTACAGATGCAGTAGTCATATTCTCTGTGTGGTCTGATGGATAAAACATATTGGATTTTCAAAAATACTGTTGAAACACTGCTTGGCCTGTATGCCAACTGTGACAGACATCACTTATCTGGGGTAACATTACAGAATTGGTTACTGGTGTAAATGTAATGCGTAGCTGCCAACGCTGTATGTCTTACAGCAGTAACAGAAATATATGACTAGTGATGACATACAGGATAGTTTTTGCCTAGTTATGAGACAATTTGTTATGAAGATCTAACCGCTACAAATATGTGCACACAACAGAAGAACCAAACATTTTTGTGAGCTACAGCGCATGCAGCCAATTCTGATGTGTTTTTAATTACTTATTATTTTTATATTTTTTTTATTTTATATATTTTTATATTATTAGTTATTGTGAGCCCCTTAGTTCTTAGTTTAGTTCTTTCTCTCTGTGTTTCCTTTCTCTTCCTCCATCTGTCTCGTCTCTTAGCATCCCTCTGTCTTCCCCTGCATCAAGTTAATCTTGTTCCACTGTTTAGTCTTATTTCCTGTTTTATTTTGATGGATGGATGGATGGATGGATGGCTGTTTGTCTTCTGTATCTTGTCTAGTTTTACTTCCCCTGCTTGTTGTCTTGATC
Source organism: Paratilapia polleni (assembly GCA_015106735.1). Taxonomy (NCBI): domain Eukaryota; kingdom Metazoa; phylum Chordata; class Actinopteri; order Cichliformes; family Cichlidae; genus Paratilapia; species Paratilapia polleni. The sequence goes on along the minus strand of VUQI01000469.1, from coordinate 32,294 downwards.
ATCATCAGCTGTGTTTAGTTCCCCTCCTTATTCCACTTCCCTCGTTGCCTCTTGTGTATACAACCTATTGCCTCAGCCTTCTTTCGTCCTTTGTCGTGTTGTCCATTTAGCTGTTTGTCCCGTAGTTGTGTGTACCCTGAGCTTGTGTTCCAAATGATTTTTGGATATTTGGATTCTCTGGCTTTGCTCTTTGTGTATTCATGGATTTGGACTTTGTAATTCTTTGGACTTATCAGCATTAAATTCTTGCATTGTGTTTGACTTCTGTTTCATGCATCCTGCTCTTGGGTTCTCAAGATTAATCTATATTCCACACAGCTGATTATGACACATTTACTGTATTGTACACCACCCTACTATCTGAGATAGTGTACACACATCAATTATCATACTCTCATGATACTGTGCAACAAAGAAGAGTCACTCACTTAAATGCAATTTGACATACAATCATGTACTATAAAGAGGAATAGGCAGACACATACTTGAGGTTCCAGGTGATTACTTTTAGATGAATTCTTGCTGTGGAGATATCAGTCAAGGCTTTTAATCAGTGAGCAAATGATAAACAAAGAGAAAGAGGAGAAATCTTTGAAGGTTGGCATTAGAGTGCAAGAGACTGACAGACTATCAACACTGTAATCCACCAGGGAGCTGTTCTAATACACCTAACTGCCCAACTAATGGAAACCATCCGACAAGCAAACCAGGGCTGATTCCATGTATCAAGAGAGGGCGGCAGAGTGAACGTCAACAAAATGTCAGCTTCAATCAAATGTGAATGACATCCTTCGGTCTTTCACTGACAGCACATTTACAATAGCCCAGTAAACCCACTCACAGGCAGCCTGAGAAAAGATGTATCTATTTGCCACAGGTTTTTATTGTGTTTTACTCTTATCCTGCACTTTGCTACAGGGCAACTCTACTGCAGACACTGAATAATCTGTGAAGTGGCACTTGGCAGTCTGTATCCAACTGGCTACTTGACAGTAGCCACTTAAAGCTACACTATGACTGAAAACAGCAGTTCTTAAAGGGGAAATACACAGCTAAACAAAACCACTGTGTTTATATTGTGTGGCATCATTTCATGATGCTTTGTACATGAAACAAACAGACATCCATAATTTTGAAGTGTATTATTCGACTGGTAATGGAATCAGTGAAAATACCATTAATGACACATCCACAATCAAAATAGATTCATTCTAAAGTTTGCATGTTTAATATTAAAGTAATTATTATGTTTAGAATTTATCTTCTTTTTGCAACTTGTTTCCCCCCCACTTGTTCATTTCTAAGTGACACACATTAACATGGACTAAATTATTGTGCCATTATTAATTCAACTGAGAAGATTGCATTAGTCGCATGCAGTAGGGGGAACAGCTTGTTTATCAAACACCATGCTGAGCTTCAATTAGTCTAAACAGTCCAGCCTACCAAGAGATACACACCGCATTAAGCCACAGGGGTGAGTCCTCCCCATTTTTCTAAATGTGATAGATCTGGGTAAAGCTTAGAATTACAAAGGCCATAAAGGAGCTCATTTTGTAGCAAGAGTGGGGGAATTAAGCAGGATAATACAGCAGGAAAAGGAGAACATTGAACCTTTCTGTCAGTGTCTCTTTTCATGATCATATTGAGGAGAAAAAGCAAACTGGGCCACTGTGATGGAAATGTCAAGAGATAAAAAGGCTAAGAGGTAGCATATTCCCAATTCTCACTTTTCAACAGTGGTATGAGACACACACTTGCACCCTTGGAACACATATACTCCATTCCTATCTCAGCAATCCTTGCCTTGAAATATAAATTTATATTTTCTGACCTCAGGTAATTGCAAACTAGTTCATGAGTATCGGTGACCTAGAGAAAAGTGTGAACGCTTCAACACTGCCATAGCCCTGTAAAAGAGATGATGACGTGCACCACGTGTCTTAATGCCAATGACTTTTGCTTCGCCAGTGTGCCTTTGCAGAACAGATTGCCTTGGGTTAGATGCATATATGTAATAAGTTGTGAAAATAATGACCCAAAAATAAAATGCTGCTCCTATTTTTTGAGATGCTATGCGCTTGTGATTGTCCTGTTCTTTGCATTTGCTCAAAACATCACAAGAAAAGTAGTAGTGTTTCTTTTTATATATATATATATATATATATATATATATAAATTCAGTTGCTAAAGTCATCTGTTAATTTAATTTATTTAATTGAGAGCTATTGGAAGGCTATATATTTTCAGCTTCTGTTAAATTAACGTGCACTTGGGAACACAGTGAGTCTATTCAATTCAAGAGAAGATGTTGATTTCCACCATTTAATCGATAAAAATACCTTCATACTAGTATAAGAATGATAGAAGGAAAAGCTCTATAGCTTGCTCCAAGCCAGCGGGTTGATGGTAGTTGGAAATGGTGAAGGCTGGAGTATAGTAATTACCAACACTGAACTGAGGGCAAATAATATCCTCAAAATGAAACGGATTCCCAAAAGGGTGTAGTACCAGATGCCACCGGGTCTAGCATCAGTCATGATAAGTCATTCTTTTCTGTATCTTTCTACACCAGTGACACTTGAACAAACCTACGACTGCACCTCTCCCCACATTAAACTGACGTCAATGTGTAGGAGGTGCAGGTTTGCCACTAGCATATAGATGGCACTTTAAATTAAATTAGCTGCATTGTGGGCCAATAAAACTGTCCAGTGTGTTGGATTTATGACATTCATGTAATGATATTGCATGCATAAACTTTAAAAGATGTTTTTGTTTGTTTCTCTTAATGGAGAGAGACAGTAAATATAGCAGCATCAGGCAGGGGGCGATATGACAGACTGTTACAGCTGATTGAAATCACGGGTACTCTGGGTACCAGGTTATTTAAATACAGTTGCCCATGTTTTCACCATTATTTTTAGGTTTGTATTTCAAAATAAAAGACTATTAGCACATAAAGCCTTACAGCCTGTGCCGACCGCAGCGCACTAAGGTTAAACTGTGATCAGAGATCAAGTTTGCTTCTTCTTTTTCTGCATCACAAAAGCAAAAACACAGATTCTTGAGTCACAACAGGGACAATAAGACAGCAGCATGAGAGAAATAAGATCCAGAAGAATGGGGAAGTCAGGAGGAAAGCGACCACTAACCGCTAGCAGGGGATTGTGCCAAGCCTTGGCCTGTACATCAGCACGTGGATTTATAGCCTGACTTACTATGCTACTCGTCACTGCATAGACTATTAAGTTTGGCTCCTGTTCCTGCCTTCCACATCCACTTTCCTATATCTCCTCCCCATCACTAAAGCTCTCTGTTTGGCAGAAACTGTCACTGATCTGACTGGGTTTTTTTTTTAAACATTGTTTGTGTCATTATCAGATTTCTCTGTACCTTTTTTATCCTCACTCATCATGCAGGTTCTCAGATGCTTCTACTTTCATTTGTATGATCTACATATTAGTGGCAGGACCAGGTTGTATCTTTGTATGTAGATAAATGTATAAATAGTCAAATGCTACTTGGGTGTTTCCTACGATGTAGCTGTTCTCTATAGAGTTTTGAAAGCCTGAAATGTAAAGCTCTCATACTGCTCACCTCTGATGAAGTGGATTTCAGAGTGTCAGAAATGCACAAACAAGGGACCGAGATTTCTGCTTGAACATACCCTTCCTAACAACCACACAATGTACTGGTCACTCCCAATCCCCTTTCCAGCACTTCAGCCCTCTTCTCCCCAAGTGCCCTTCAGTTCCCCGCAGGGACAGTCATTACTGCAACGATGCCCCTCACCACTTTTTATCGAAATGAAAATGTACAAACCACTGATTGCACAGACCATTGGGAAAAATCAATTCTCATTTCGACGGGAAACATTTGTCTTTGCGCTCTGGCGGTCCGCGGAGATTTGACAGCAAAGTTTAGTGTTAAAGGGTAAGTGTGTGAACAGGGGGAGACAGGGTGGAATGTGGCAGAGAGACACACAGAGAAAGAGGGGTGCAGCACGGGGCAGGACTCTACTGTACGTGGGTGTATCTGCGCAACAGTTTCCTTTGAAGTGAAGCAGGAATGGGGAAGGTGAGGAAACGATCGAAAGTCCCCACACTTCTTATCGATTATGTGAGGGCCTCAAGGGCCTGAGGACCCTCAGGCAAAGCAGTGGACTGGAAGAAACATTCAAAGGCAGAGTAGCTGGGTGAGTATATTAGCAGAAGATTCATGGGGGGGAATAGTTTCTTAGTTCCCTGACATTTAATGTTGCATTCCCACTTTATAGAAAGGCCACCACAAATATCCACTTAGGCAATATGACCTGGTAGGCAACAGAAACACTGCCTACCACAGTGCATCAGTATATATATATTTTTTTACCACATTTTAGTTTAGAACACTCCTAACTGAGCACTGTGTCCTTGTACTTCATATTTCTATATTTATAATATTTTTTTTTTCCTGCATGTTGTCTAGCTATAGACAAGTCTTAAAGCTAATTATTGAACTAGCTTTGGCCTGTTTTTAGTATCTTTCAGCAACACACTCAATACTTAGCAGCTTAAAAGTGCTTGATGACTTTGAAGTCTGTTCAAAAACAGTGTACATAAATTAGTATTGATCAACAGCTCTATCAGTACCTTGCATTTAGTATCTTCACATGGACACCAATAGAGCGGCACCTTGGGCACTGAACGGTTTGCACTAAATTCGACTGGCACTGGCTCACCATGACAAAACGTCTTCTAGAGACACATTTCTTTTGACAAGACAAGTAACCACATTTTATCCTGGGGTTTAAAACCATCAAAGCACTGGTGAGAGAGACAGAAAAGAAGACATAACAAAAGAGAACGACAGAAAGAAATGACAGCTATATTGGTGCCAAACACAGCGAGAGAAAAGTTGGATCTTTTTCTCCGCTTTTGTGTTTCGGGTTCACTTTTTTCCCCTCAATTTAACTGTTGGTGGCTGGAGCATAACAGAAAAATATTTGACAACAGAAAACTGCTGATCCGAGATGAACCTGTGCTGCCTGGCTCCTGGCACAAGCCCCTGAACACATCTGAAATTGGACCTGGATGAGGACAAATGCACAAACACACGCACACACACACACACACACACACACACGAACATGTTTGCCAAAAGGCATTTGTTACCAAGAAATAACTTACTTAGATGCTGCTGCTAATGTGCGTTACAGCAAATGACGGATAAAACCCTGGCATGGAGAAAATATTCGCCTTTCCAAATGTTCTAGGCCCCTTTAATGCAAAGCTCAAAGGGCGAATCCATTTCACACACATAACTACATTCTCCATTTTCCTCAGCTGCCTTTATCAAAACACATAACACCTCTGCCTGGTTAAAAAGGGCCATTTTTAACAACCATTATCTAGCAGCACCACAGCAAGTACTGGTAGGCTGGGGAATAGGGCTAATGCTATTATACCTCCTACAGCTCAAAACTGCCAATAAAGTCTAATTTAAATCAAAGGTTCCAATGCAGTACACTGTATCAGTGTACTTGTATATATTTGTGCCTCTGGCTTTAAAATAAACACAGTTAAATATAGGTGGAATAAAGACAAAAAAAATCCATTTATATCCCCATTTCTTAAATTAATAGCACCTTTAACTTTAGCCGACATTTATTACTATGCCCGTGTGAGTGTATGCATCTGGAAATGTGTGGGGATGAGAACAACAGACTAAATTGGCTGCATCCGCTTAGAGTAATAACTTATGTGTGGGAGATGAGGTTCTGCATGGAGGGTTCCAACCTGACTATATCACAAGCAAATGAACAGCAATATCATGGGAATACTCCATTATAATGTATGTTATTAGTCTACCGTGCATTCTGGCAAATCCAATATTCGAGTAATACAGCCTGGATGTGACTAGCTGCTCCATCTTAGAAATGAGTGAGTAGGATCTTACTCTGTGTGCTGTTTTTTCACCACTATTTTTCATAATGCAAAAGTTTTACTTCTGTTAAACGGGTGATGAAAAAAAAAATCATGTTTCAGCTTTTAATGTACGTTAGTGAAGGACTTAACTATAGTGGCCTTTTCTGTTTCATGACAGCTGTCATCTAAATCTTCCTTCAACATTACCACAGTGACAACTACTGCAGAAAACAGGTCACAGTGACATAATTTCAATTTAATTGATCTTTCTTTAACCGGGCCTTTAGATTAAAAAAAAAAGAAAAAAAAGAAAAAGAAAAATTTATTACGAGCCCTGAAATATTTACAAGAACCCAATAAGACAAAAACAACACAATAAAAAAGGAAATTAATATAATTACTAATTATTATTTAAAACAAACAAACAAAAAAAAGATAATAAAGTTCTTCAAGGCAGTTTGAAGTTCATTCCACTGCAAAAGGTGCACAGTAGCTGAAACCAATATTCAAGGTTAAGTCTTAGCTGGATCCTGTTCTATAGCTGATTTAACTGAGAGAAGAGATGCAATGTACAGGGCTTAACTGCTGGAGTGTGGATGGAGCAGCATGACAATCTTCACAGTCAAGGACATTAAAGTTGACTGCACAACAGCTTTGCAGCTGAAAGAAAAAAGAGAGCTCCTTAAATTTTACACCAGAATTTTGAATTTCAATCTTTGAGCCAGATGTTGAATAGGAAATGAAAGATGTGCACGGTGCGTTAGTGATGGCCCTGGAAGAAATATGTGTATAAATACACCCCTTCCCAAAGAAAATCACAAGCTAAAAACAGATCAGTCCAATGGCGATTCCTTATAAGGTTATAACGAGGGATCCCAGCTGAGCTGCTGGTTGGTAGACTTTGTACAGCAAATGCATATGCCATCTGGTGTTATGAAATGATTTTGCAAGTCCATATTTTAGTAGAATTAGTTAGAAAAATATGGTTCTTCAGTATCATGTCATATTCACTGCTGCTCACTTGATCTGTCAGTGTTGGCAAGTTATCTTTGGTACGAATATTTTGCTTACAGAGTGCTAATCAGAGTCAGCAGCAAAGCAGGGTTTTTATTCCTTTTAGTTTTGAAGTTTTTTTTTTTTTTTAAGTTTTAGGTAGACTGATTTTACTAAGGCATCTTTTTAAAAGTCAAATTTTTCATGATCTGCGACCTCTCCAGCGTCATCTAAGCCAAAACTTTAATCTTCGTTTTAGCCAATGGGAAGAAAAGGAAAAACAGCCACCAGAGAGAAGGGTAAAAGAAGATTGAACTGTAAACACGCTGGAGAGGAGAGTAGAATGAGTTGAGGGCCTGAAGAGACATGGTGTTTCATTGCACTGTGGACAGGAGCTCAGCCAGTCAAGTTAATAGCAAATTATGATCTTACCTCTATCCTGACTCTGTGTGTGTGTGTGTGTCTGTGTGTGTTTGTGTACAATATGTGTGGGCAATACCATGCAGCAAAGATCAGGAATTGGAATGTAGTGAATGTGCCTTCTCCATGTGTAACCTGGAGACACGGTGTGTGGTGCATCAGCTTTAGAAATGTGAAACTGCCAAACCTGACCGTGAATGCAGCTGCAAGTCAAATTAAATGAAACGTGTGTGTGTGTGTGTGTGTGTGTGTGTGTGTGTTATACACAGCGTGCTTCAGGCTTCAGAAGGAATATATGCAAGATATTTACCTTCTTCTATATACATAATCAGTGTGAGAGAAACATTAACATTTACTTTTATTCTGAAACTGTGATGCTCCTCCAGTGTCAGACACACAGTGTAATCATGTGTAACTGGTTGGGAGAGTGGGTGTTTGTAGTATTCTTTTCAGCCAATATTTAGTTAACAAAGCATAACAGCCACTGCTGGTGAATTCCCAAGGCATCTTACCACAACTCTGCTCCTCTTCCTGAATCACAACTTTATTACATTTTCAACTTTTTTTTTTCCTAAGCGCACAACACTCGTGACCAGTGCAGTGTTCGATTGCAACCGAAACAGCCTTCTGGGAAAGACATCCGACTTTGTGGCTATTTCACGAGAATGAAGAGTTTGTTTACATTTTGTATCAGTGGTAGCAGCAGAAACAGCTGTCAGCAACAGAACAAATTCTTCCAGACGGTCAAAAATAAACTACTGGGCATGCTTAACTGCAAGTCCTTCATTGATTTTTAACAAGGTGTTTTGTGAGCAGGTACACCGTCTTCCACCACAATTCCACGAAGGTAATCAAAAAGATGGAGGTTTCAATCCCAATCTCATAACTCTCAGTGGGAATATGAAGGAAATAAACAATCCTATTTCTGATTTCCATACATTAGTGCAATGCCCATGCATATTCCTATATACTAATAACTTTTAAGGTCTGGACATGCAATATACTGTATGATGCCTATCAAGCAGAGATGCTTCTTGAAAAACAATCTTGCACACCACAAGCATTGCAATATCCACTCATCCCTCCTCAAACCCTCAAACTGCCCCCTAGCTATAATAGGCTTGCTTTTGTAGAAGAGACATCTGTGGCAGGCACTAATTGGACACATGAAAAGGACTTGTGGTGCCCTTGCACCACCCCATCAGTTTCCATGATAGCGCCTGCTGTGGCTGTCTGTAAGTGATTCCACACACAGGTATGTTGTGTGTGTGTGTGTGTTTGTGCGTACATACGTCAGACCGTTCCCCATTAAGATTTTTCATTTTTCTGCTCTTTTCACTGACCTTCATTTTAATCAAGCACTATCAGTGTGGAGTTCAGTGAAAGCACATCCAAAGGAGGAAGGAATAGGAAAGAATGGAGAGGATGGTGAAGGAATACAAAGAAGGGAGTTAGTGTGTGTTGGAAAAGCTAGAGGGGGGAAAAGAAAGTTCATCACCTTTCCTCACCCTGGGTTAATTGAAAAGATGGGGATTGGATGAAGAGCTGTGCGGCTACACAGGGGGCAAGATGCAAAATGCTAATGAGCTGTGGAGATAATTATCTATTTATATGTTTATGTGCTTATTTATTAATCTGTTTGCTTCCTTGTTTGTTAATTTCATTTTTGAGGGGATTTAAATTGAGAACTCATACAGAGATTAGGCTCCACTAGGTGTGATTGATAATTTAAATGTGTTTTCCCAAAGAGACGGTTTTTAAAATAACTTTTCAGACGGCATTATTTTGGTCATTTCCAAACAGAGGAAAAGATGATGAGTACATTACCATAAGCTGCTGTTAAATTATGCCCAAAGCAAAATCTACTAATGCTATTCCTATGTGGGCTTTAGGTTCTTATTAAACTGGAATCAAACCAAACTCTGGGGAAAACATAAAACTAAAAAAAAAAAGACGAATGACACAATGAAAATCGTGCATGACAGCAATATCATAGATGTCATACCTAACTTTATTAGAGACAGATAAAACAGGACAGAGGGGGCATGTGAAGGGAAACCACAGACTATAATGCATACACAGTCAACATCCACACATATAAACACATGAACATTCAAAGCCTTGAAATATTCACTCCCTGCCTGTGTAACTGTCCAGATGCCCAGCTGGTTCCTGGAGAATGGGCTGCCAAAAGCAATCTGACTGGTAACAACATCTGTGGGACTCTTTGTCCCATCTACGCTAAACCTATCCTGACCAGGTGTGCCAAACCCTTGTCAACGCTTCGACTATTACTTTTCTTTTCCCCTTCGTCATTTCCAGTCTCAGCAGGTGCCTCCTAACATGGCTGAACAAGCAGCCTGTGCAGCTGGAAAACAAGCAGCCATTTGGAAGCGAGAGGAGAGTGGAGATGACATGGTGGCAAGAGCAGGAAGAGTTGGCATCAATCTCAGCTGAGTTAAGCCAGTGGATGGATGGATGGATGGACGGACAGAGAAATAGCACAGGGGCATATTAAGAACCCAGCAAAGTGTAGGTGTCCATATAATGACCTGGACACTGTGCTCTACTGTGCAGTCCCATTTGCCTCCTTTTCTCTGTGATTATGACTTGCAGCTGTTGTCCAATCATATTTTACATTCTTTATGCGCAGCTAAACCTAGAGCAAGACAAACTGCAAACTAAATGTAAAAATGGAAAATTAAAAACACTCCTCCCTTTCCCTTTGTGTTGTCGGCTGTAACAGGACGGTGATTTGAACACTTAAAAATCTCTTCCCTTCAGCTCAGTTGCACTAGGGTGGCAGTGAGAATCTCAGATAGATATCTGAAACCACCATGGGTAAAATTAAGAAAATAAAATCTAATTTTTTTTGTGTGTGTAATATTATATAAGTTAACGTAAACCTTTAAATTGGTATAAAAAGGACAAAGTTCTGTTTTTTTCTGGCTGAAATGCAAACTGATATGGATTTGATTTCAAGACTCCCATCAAGCTCTGTAGTGCAATATTAAAACAATTCTGGTAAGATAAACATGAAGCATGAACAAATAAAAATCAATATTTCTAATATTCTCAAGAGGATATTTGTAGCTTACCCTAAACTACATTGTGTTTATGCATAGTGACAAACAATTTGAGCATGGAATAAAAATAAAATCTATGTGAAACTAAGCAAATAGATAAAACAGCGATCAGACAGGGGTGATGGAGCTGCCCGACACAAACAAAGAAGAGTTTCTCAGTGGTGCATTAGATTCTTGTCACAATTAATTTGGATCATAGCTAGCAAGCTTTGACTCTCTGAAGCTTGAACTTGACAGGCAGGAAATCCTGTGCCAGGGGCTGGAACAGCAGGAGTAGGAGGGCCTGCAACCAAACTGGGAGAGGGTGGCATCAGTATATGACTGGCAGTAAGGCAGGGAATGACCCCACCCTGCAGCCTGGGTTTGGGTTAATGAGAGTCCTGACTACAATCACCAGAGGGGAGAAAGATGATGGACAGAAAATTATAAAAATAGGACAGAAATCTACAAAAAGGGAGAAGATGAGATGAAAACTGAGGCAAAGCAGCAGCGAACTGGAATATATGTCAAAGAGTTCAGATGTCCTCAGATGTTTATACACTCATTTCCCCCGTCATTTACTATCCCCCGAGGATTCTGATAAAGCTTTAGGAAAACGAAAGAAAAAAGAAACAGTTAAAGGTGCGGAAGACAACTTACCATGACACTTCAATTTTCAGCATGGCTCCTACACTATAATTTCAGCAATCTTATGCTGCGAGCCACACTGTGCAACATGGATCCAATAAACTTGGGTAAGACATTAAGTTTGATGCATGAAGACTGTACAATGATAATAACTCACATAGCTTCGACTTACAGCTGCAGTTCCTCTATCATTTCTTTCCATGCCCGTCCTCCTCAGTACAGTCATGATAACAGATGGAGTATAAGCCTTGTTCATACAAACATGTCTTCTACTCCCATAACCCCGGTTGTTATTTTTTTCATGTTTTATGTCCATTTATTCTTTCCTTTTTTTTTTTTTTTAAGCGCTGGTGATGCATTGATCAGCTCATCATTGAATGCTGGCTAGCTGGTAGTAAATGTATCCTTCTGACGGTTAAGATTTTGTCATTTTGTGATCCCTGAATTGGATAAGCAATTAAGAAAATGGATGGATGGCCCATCTTTGGTCAGAAGACTGTTACGACAGCTCTGAACCTCTCAACGCGCAGATCCAAAGTTTTGGAGCCACAACTAAAGACACTGGTGTGATTCTTCAACACTGGTCATCTATTTATCAACCGAGCGTTAGATGGAGGTAAATTTGCAGCTACAACTAAATACTAATCACACTGCCAGTTGAAGTATTACTTTTTTTGCAATTGACTTTTCAGTGATTACTATTTATTGTATGTATAAAATAGTGAAAAATTTGCAGTACATTTCTGAGAATTTGAAACATTTGCAACAACAGAAAAGTAAAAGTAAATCCAGTAAAAAAAAACAATTATTTTCAAAAGTGACTACAGCATTGTCAGTACATTTTCTTCTGATCAGTAACTAAATAAGTATTGGTAAACTTAAAGAAAATATTCCTGTTTCGTGGCACAGAATACTAACCACACAAGCCATAAGAACCATAGCCAAAGTACAGACTTTTCACAAAATCTGAGTCATTAGCATATATTGGTAATGGTAACATACACAAATCCTTGGCAATGATTTACTTTTTTTTGTAAGTGTGATGTGGGAATCCTTTTTTCTGCTGCATCTGTTCCAGACACCATACAAACTGCCCTGTAACAATAGGAATTAGTATATGCAGTCTCTATTATGACCAAATACAAGAATGTGTGTGCGGTTGAATTTATATTAATAAGAAACTTTCAGCCTTTTGAATTGAAATCTCAACTCCCAAACGGTATAACAGAACAGAGCAGAGTGAAGCACAGACTGGCAGGCTTTACTGGACAGAAAATATCTCCATACTTATTTATATCATCAGCCCTGTGGCCTAAATATTTAGCAAAGAGCCTGCTTCAAAGAAGGACCTCAAAAGTGAGGCCCAGCCCAAGGCTGATACACACTGATATAAAAAATGAACAAAAAACCAAAAACTGTTATCTCGTACAATGGGGTCATCAGGTACATGGTTCTATCAATTTAATCTTCCTATTTTGGTTATTCAATCAGAAAAACACATAAGAAATAAAATAATGAGGCCCGTACAATCTTGTTTTGTATTGACTAGGAGTATATTAATTAGAATTCTGTGAGATGTAATGGTACAGCTGGCTGTTAGTGGGGATAGAGGATGAGGAATGGCACTTTGGTGATCATGTTTGGTTGCAGGTGATTTCATGCAAGCGCTATAACTGATATTACAGATTCTAGCTATCTCTTCATTTGTGGTCTTTAACCCAACTGTCCTTGAATCTCTCTTTGCGCCTGAATGTGTTACAATAAACCTGCAGCAATGATTTCTTTTTGGACTCGAAATCTGCAGACTTTTGCTCTTTGGACACTGTACAGTTGGTTTGAAATTAAATTGGGTTGTGAGGTAGGGTCACCCCCTCCAACATTCATATTAAAAAGCAAACATTCTGTACAGAGAATTTCCATTTATTTGTTCAAAACATTTCACCATCAAGAAAAAATTTAGGTCGGAGAAGTAAATGCTGTGATGCAACCTTAGTACCTTCCCAGTTACTGAAGTGAACATCTTTAACACCCACAGCCTGGAAAAGCCTAAGCACATATAGTGCCTTGAAAAAGTATAGGTATTTTATTGGGATTTTATGTGATAGTCCAGTGATAGTCCAACACAAAGTGGATAATTGTGAAGTGGAAGGAAAATGATACATGGCATTCCAAATGTTTTACAAATAAAAATCTGAATAGTGTGGAGTGCATTGTTCCCCCCCCTCCCCCGAGTCAATACTTTGTCGAACCACCTTTTGCTGCAATTACAGCTTTTGGGGTATGTCTCTACCAGCTTTGCGTATCTAGAGACTGCAATTTTTGCCCATTCTTCTTTGCAAAATAGCTCCAGTTCAGTCAGATTGGATGGAGAGCATCTGTGAA
>VUQI01000469.1:0-18430 GCA_015106735.1 Paratilapia polleni | reverse complement strand
AACCCAACTGTCCTTGAATCTCTCTTTGCGCCTGAATGTGTTACAATAAACCTGCAGCAATGATTTCTTTATGGACTCGAAACCTGCAGACTTTTGCTCTTTGGACACTGTACATTTTCTCACCAGACCTATGGTGACGCCTCAACGTCTTTTCTTGTGTAATCACCTCCTCACTCTCCCCTTCTCCATTCCTCTCTCCAACCCATCTACCTCCCCCGCTTGCTTGATGCTTTCCTGCACCCTGAAAAACTCATACATATACATGTCATCTTCCCCACAGAGGGCCAAGCACAGCTTGGAAATTAATGAGCAATGTAGCAGCCCTAGCAACACCACATGCACCCTTTTGGCTGAGGCAGAAGGGAGACTTAAAAGTGGTGTGAATATTAGATGGAAATAGATATATGTGTGAATGTACATATCTTTTAGCTAGACGGAGATTAAAGCATGTTCCAAAATAAGACATCCGACATTTCAAAAACGTGAGATCTACATTTTTCAGAGAATATATAAAATCACAGCACACAAGACCTCATTCTGTAGCACTGTTCAAGCCTGGATCTCTAACATTTTACATTTGTAACAGCGCTTGCCTAAATACACTGTAATATATATATATATATATACACAATGCAGAAGTAAATAAGCAAATAATAAATTCAAAGTGGAGTAGTTATGATGCTAAAAATTGCTTTGTTTAGTGCATTACCTTGCGCCCCCCCAAACAAACAAACAAACAAAACAAACAAATAAACAAAAAAACAAAAAAAGAAGGAAAAACAAAACAACTGAACAAAAACAAATATCTGTGAGCATGTTCAAGCATCAAAGAACACAGAACAAAACAATCCAGACATGTCACTTCCACAAAATCTATTCAAAGTGAAAAAATTATACTAAAAACAGAGTTCTAAACATGGTGTAAACATATTCCCAAGATGATGGCAACTTCACTAAACAACAACTGAGACTGTAGCAAAAAATAACCATCCTTGTCACAATGATACCATCTAGATTCTCCAATATTATGTAAAAACTGTATCGAATGGCACCAGGAACACAGCTGTCAGGTGACTTTGCAACAGACAACTTTTGGTAAAAATAGAAAAATTAATAGTAAAAATAATAGTAAATTTGTTCAAGTGCTCTGGTGAGAGAGGGCAGAGACACTGATCATGCCGAAATTCTGGACTGAGCCATTAATAAAGATAATAACCTATGTAGGAACTGCACCTTATTATTATTTATTTATGGGCAAAGTCACCAAACATTTAAAGCATTTTTTAAATCAACTCTAAATGGTGATTACAGTTGTACAGTACATAAAGTTTTAATGTCCTACTGCCCATTGAAATAAATTATATGGCTCTCTTACCTTATTTAGATAAGAGCTTAAATATAAATGCCCAAATAACTCCCCAGGGATGTTACCGAGATGACAGCAGAGTGGTAAGGCTTGTTTCTAGAAGGACTTTGCATATAGGGAGGAGTATGAAGATTAAAGCTACATTCAATTTTGCAAGAACCTAACCATACCTGAAACATGTAAGTGGCAGACTGAAAAAGGCCATGTTAACCAGTGCTGTCCTGGGTATGGGGTGCCAGATCAGAAAATATTCAATTTATTTTGGATTACATAGACAACCAATGATACAATCTATTATATATCAAGTAAAGAACTTGTTGAACTTCTTTAATGGGCATAGTTAGTTGTTGAAGTTTGATATTTGAGATTTAAATCAAAGATCTTGAGGCTATGCTAATCACACTTTTGTAATTTTACCTATAAATCTTATAAATCTTAAGTATGGCTTTAGATCGAGATAATATTTTTAGATAACCCTTTTATAGTCAAGGCAGCAAAAACATCAATAGAAAAGACTAGAGGAGGAAACATAATCCAAGCAGTGGCTTACAAAGGATGCACCAAGCCAATATGAAGCAAGAGCTGGAGATCGGCATGCGATAAAATAAACACTGTGCTTATGAAACATGCAAGTATAATTTGAGTTGCGAACACGTGTCTGCATCGTATGAAGCACATTCATCCAGCCAGACAGCATCGCACACTGGGCACACAGCACACTGGGTTGAAGTGCTCCTTTCTTTCGCGTGCTTCACCACCTGCATGTACTCACTCAGTAAAACTTTTCCAACCCACAACTGACCCACAAGTGTTTCTGAAGTTATGAGTGATGGCAAAATAAATCCCAGTGAAAGGAAAGTCTTTTGGATGCAACTCTTACTCTTTCCCCAGCTCCTGTGTATTAATCCAGAATCTCTTTCCTTAATTTATTGAGCCGGACTGAGGCCATGGTTCTTTCATTTAAACATTATGCAAGAGAATATTAAACCAAAGATGAGTTTCTCTCCATCGACTTCTTTCTATACCCACCCTTGCCCTTGCAGATACAGCTCTGTTCTGTATCTGCCGGCCGACAAACCATCTACCCCTCCCTCCCTCCAAGTGATAATTGCTGATATTAAATCATACAAACTGGCACTTTAATCCATTAGATGCACTCAGACAAAGATGCACCCATGAAAACATCCTTGTATTTTAGAGTCATGCAAAATACAAACTAACATTTTGGCAATCAAATGTCAAGAGAGTAATTGTCGGCTATCAAGGGCATAAATGAAAGCCCTTCTCACTCGTGGTCATTATCAAGTGTTAGTATTGTCACAAAAATGCTGTCAAAAAGTGACAATGAGATTATTGAGTCTGTTGAAGAAGACATTGTGGTCATTTGGCCTGCCAAAGCATGAATATAATCAGTAAGCACTGTGCGGCTTTTTGCACAGATAGGAGTGGTTCAAAGTGTTATTTGTGTGTACTTACTAACAAGGCTACTAAACCCTCATATGCACATGGACACGCACACACACAAGCATGCTTTATCCACTATGAATGCACATGCAGAATACTATATTATTAATTATACTGAGGAGGTAAAGGCTGTCTGACTTAGAAATCACCTTGCCTTTGAATGCCACATACAGAACTTTTATGCATAAATGAAAGCCACCTTCTTAGAAACGCACACACTCCCACCTCACACACATCTGACAGGTCTCATGCTCCGAACGTCAGCATTTTGTCAGAGGGAGATCCTCTTCCTAGTGCTAAGAGGATTGGCTGGCTAAAGACCAGTGACTTTGAAGGCTGCAAACACCCTGATGAGGACTTTAGGAAGAAAGAGAGGGCCAAGTCAGTGGAGCTGGGAAGCAGAGAGAGAACCTGAACTAGGGTTAATAATCGTGCTATAGTATAAAGGCTACTACCCAGCAGAGCGGCAGAACGTCGGGTGGCTAGCATGCTGAGTGAAACTTTATCTGTAGGCAAGGCATTTGCCTTGATCCATTCAGAGTGGAAGGTTATCTTTCATTTGTGCAGAGTACTCTCACTATGCTCATCTTTAAAGATTTCAAAGTGGCTGCAGAGGGGTTTTTGGACTTTTTGTCTGTCTTGTGACAATAAAAGAATAATCAAGGGAAGCGACTCGCATTTAGTTCTGATGCCATTTCCGCAGGTAGTATCATTTTCTAGTGAATACCACCATTAGCATAGGGATGGTACTCTACATTTAAAGAAAACAGATAATAACTTTCAAAATGACATTTCCTGCAAGTCATCTCGTTCCTTTGTAGCTTGTTCCAGTGTGGAATTCAAAAGCAAGAAAGGGAGGAAAAGCTCTTAAAAAAAAGCAGGCATTGGAGCTGTGCAGTGTCTAGAACTAGAAAGATGTAGCTTTTGTAAGCTGTTCCCAGGTATCAATGTGAAACTCAGCATATTAATCAGTGTGCTGTCCAGCATCCACAACACAACTGCTTGTGTGCTTGCTTGCATAAAGATGTGTTAGATGTGGGTGCTGGCCTGTTACCTTGCTCCCAATATGCCTCCCTGCCTGTATAGGTTGTGCTCTCTGTGACACTGAACTGCTACCAATTCTCTCATCAGTGGCCCAGCTCTGCCTCACCCAGTGTGTTCCTACAGATGGGTGCTTAGTGCGGCCAGGCATCGCAGACATAAAGGAGACGAGTACAGATCCACTCCAACAGGATTGTTGAACCATCCCTTCATGCTATGCACTGCTAAACTAACCGTTTTTTTGTACAATGTGACACCAAGACACATCTTACACTGTGTTCATGCACAATGAAGATCACCAGTTCCATTAAAGATGTACCAAATATGACAGTTGCAAGCATTTTTAATGAATTAATCCTTTTTTTAATGGCAAAATTTAAATGCAATCAGTTTCATCATACAACTGTCTTTACCTTTTTTCTTTTAATACCACCACTGTTCTCACTGATTCTACACAAGAACCAGCACAAATTTCTGTTTAAAATGGTGGCTATCACATTGTGTAATGTTGAACCTAGCTAATATCTGTGGAAGGGAAGATTTTAAGAGTGAACACTTCCAAAATAAATCCCATCAGAAGGGAGAAAACATTACAAGCCTGAAAAAAAGAACAAATATAATATGAAGCAGAAAAGAAATGTCTACAAATAAAACAGCTGATTTTACTACAACCCCAAGGCCCATTTCTGTCCTAATCTATCCAAGTATGCAAGCCATTTCCACATATCCATTTTTTAAATTCACCACAGATAAGATACCAGCATCCTTGTACAATGCATTATGCCCAGATGTCTCTGCAGAACAGCATTAGGCATCTAATGTAGCTTTCTGCACCACAGCTCTGTGTTTTCCCCATTTCCCCATCAACCTTCCTGTTCCATATGGTTATATCCATCAAGTACCTAGCCATCGATCAGCCTTGGCGTTACTTTCTTCTCTGTCTGCTTCCTAGGTTGAGCTCATAAAACATCCGAGACATTATTGTGCATTAGACAATAAAGATGTGCTGCAGGGAAAACCCATTAGCTTCTATAGAGAGAGGTGACATGAATAGAAATGTCTAAGGTCTTGACTGAGATGATCCATCTTGCTCTCTTGGGTCGACGTGCAACAGCTTTTGTGCTTTAGGTGACTGAACACATGTTATGATGAGAGTCGACTTTCTGAGGGCTGGGGGTGGATTTGCATGTGTATCTCTGATAATGTCATTATATGCATGAGTTTCATTAATGTGACATGGAGGGAAGTAGTTGGGAGTATTTTTCTCTAATCCATTTATTCTGCAGTGAGGCACTCTGGTGCTGACATCCAGGCCACTACTGGTTGGACTGCCATTTAATGTAGTGTTGATATCCATGTTACCACAGTGGATGATACTTGTTCATTTTGCCTGCAATCAGTATGCATTTCTTACTTTTCAGCCTATAAACAATGCCGTAACTGCGACCTTAAACATAACCTTTTACCTTTTCAGGTGTTAATTAACAATGTAAAATGACACATGAAAAAGTTAGAATGCAGAGACATGACACATGAAATGTGCCTGAAGTAGCATACCATTTAAATGCAGTCCTTGATATCACATTGTATAAATCACAGTGTTATTGTGACCTCTTAACTTCCTCCAATAACAGCATTAGGATATAAATTAGAAATAACCTTTCTTCTAATAGCACTACAGGGATTTATTATATCACAATCTAAGAAGCAGATTGCAATAACATTTTCTGAGGATATTCCTGTATAGTTGTGTTTTAATGTCACGTATTATTGATGGGGTCCTAACACAAAATACAAGAATAAATAATAAAAAAGGAAAGACATTAAAATGAATATTATGTTGTTATCAGAAAAAAAACAACAAAAAAAAAACTCAAACAAACTCTAAACTTCTTAATGGTGAGGCTACACACATGTTAAAATCAGGCAGAACTTCTGCATATCGTTTGGTAGAATTAACCACACAGCCTCCAGGGAGCTACTAGCAGAACTGTAGACCTTTAGTACTGTTAAACATTTATTTATGCAGGACAGTCAACTGAGCATGCATGCTCTTTTACAGCTACACTCTGACATTCATGCAGTTCTACTGGGAGCTGCCCAGAAAGATTAGAGACTGCTAATACTGGTCATAGCACTGGCAGATTGCAACAGTTGGTTATATGCCTTGGCTGCCTCTCTCTTGAGATAACATTGGTATTCTTCCTTCTCTGTCACAACCAAGCTTCTCTGACCTCGAGGTTACTTGGTGTGTAAACTTATTTTTACTGTCGACTCTTATTCATCCAGCTGGTTATTTTCTCCGTCTTTGCCAGATTTGCCTCTGTTTGGATCACATAACTCTCCTCTCTAGCACCGTTTTTCATTTCAGCACTCAGTCTAATGTATGCTCCTCAATGAAATAAGGCACGGTCTCTAGGGAAGGGTCCCCAGGCAGAAGGGCAACACACTCTATTTCTCCCTTTCTTATGTATTTTTAATGGGGATGTAGTTTATTCATACGGCCACATGTGGAGAAAGACATGAACTCATTTAGCCTCCATTGTTTTACATTTGTGATGTTTATGTGAATATAGTGCAACAGGCCACATAGAATGGGACCAATGACTGGGCATGTACACATACAATTCAACTTATGATTATTTTATATACATAAATATAAAAAACATTTTGTTTGGTTCATATTCACAGTTATACCTCAACTTCAGTTTGAAGGGATTTTGAAAGAAAACAGTAAGAACACTATAAGTGCTTTTACTGACATGTACCTTATCAGTTCTGACAGTAAAAGTCCAATTTAAAATGACTTATGAGGCAGTAACTGCAATGTCTTGATTTTATTTGGGGACCTTTGCCACATTATGCGTCTCTGTTTCTCCATGTCTCTTACTTCTTTTTATCATCAGTGATGAAGACAGAAAGTCATAAAAATGCTCATAAAAATGTCAAAACTATATACAGCCATACTGTAAATTCACTGTATGTGTTATTTTTCTGATGCAGCTCATCAGTACTGGTGAAATCCTCAACAGCTCAACTTTAGTATATCTGTAAGTGTGGAGCATGTATTATATATCAAACATGAACTTTACATAACTGCTGCTTGCTGACACATCCTATAGCGGTGAAAGAGGTTTCCTTCGGAAACATGAGAAATACTTCTAAGACAAACGAACAGCATGGGTTTATCATGCTAGTTTTTCAGTTTTTAGACGTGTACCAAGCACCATGTTGACTTCACAGCTGCAAAGCTTTGCTGCCATAAGGCACCACTTCAAAGTAGCTTTCATTTCTCTGATCACAGCATACAGAGTTCGGATTCCCTTTCATGCTGTGCCCCAAACTTTGACCTTTTCGTCCACCATTCCATCTGATGTGTCCTTTCTCGACACACCCTCATCTGTTTCATCAGTCTCAGTGGTCACTGCGCCTGATATAATATCCAAGGTACTATTCTGAGGTGTGTTGGTGTACAAGTGCTTGTTGGGGCACTGTCCAGGGCTTCAATGAGGCTTGGGGAAGTAATTGCTAATATTTAGTGGAATTAGTTCATTTGCAAGATAAGTACATGTTATGCTGCAATAAATGAGTCAAATGTGGTCAAGTCTTACTGTACTGTTTTTTGTGAGTAGCCAAACTGCTGGTTTGGTGGTGAGTATAATCAAGTCGCTGAGTTACGGCAAAGTAAGAGAATCAAGTGAAACAATATATGGGCCACTGCTAAGACATACAATAGTAACTCCCTCATGTATGTGTCTCTGTCATAACCCATAAATGTTGGCTCCGCCACCTGTACGAAGCAAGGATAAAGAAGCAAAATGAAACTGTAAGCATGCTGGCATTGGATGCCTTCATTTGAAATTATATTTCAGTATTTTTTATTTGGAGTGGGTGAATGTGATATATGCATTATTTTTCTACTCAACTGCACATGCCTGAAATCCCCCAAACTTTTTGTTTGCCTCCTGCACTGCGCACCCCCATTGACAAGCTGTCAAACAACATTTTGTGAGCTAATTGAACTACACTTGTTCTCAAAAACAACATTTTGGTTCCAGTGTTAGACCAGCTCTTACTTGTCACATATTAAAGCCACTGAAGTGTATGGAAACATTGTTCTGCGTTTGTATTACTGCCATAACAGCTACGTGTTATTGTGCCTTTGAATGCAGGTGCGTCAGAGCAGGTGCGCATCTGCTGTGCATGCACTGTTTGCTAACAAGGGCAGACGTGGATGTATAATTCTGTTGCTGTGCTATGAATGTTTGTGCGTTTACACGGCATATGTACAAACATCCAGGCTCAGCGACTGTGTAATTCAGACTGCAGGATACCCGAGGGTAGAGCCCTCTCTCCTCGCTCGGTTACTCACCAGGAAAGAAACGGAAATACACCCCCGATCCAGCGTCAGCAAGGAAACAAATTGAGCTAAAAGGTCAATCACTCCCCCCACTCCCCACCAACTTTAATTAACAAATCATTTGAAAATGCCAGAGAACCAGAGGCTATGAACATATCACACCGTAAAGTTGCTTCTACCTTGCTATTCAGTGCTAATTGGGCACCACTTAATAGACCAGTGAATGGATGTTAATCATTAGCTAATACACCATGGCTTTGTTCTTGTTGGAATGCCTTTTATGCCCTGCTGCTGTTAAGAGACTGTTCGTGTGACTGAAATCAGCTCTGGCGTGCACAGACCACTGACTATTAGTGAAATAAACTGTCAAGTCAGATCAATTAAATGAACAAGTGAAGTCAAAATGGAAAGGGTTTTTTGGGCAGGTTTTCAGCTACTGCACGGGGGGGGGGGCAAAACAAAAATACCCACTGCCATTGGCCTTGCCAATAATGCAATGTCACAGTTATCCGAAACATAGCCATTAGTGAGATTCACTCCCCGATACTCAAGCTATCCCCTTCAATCCCCTCTGAATGTAGTTGTTGTTCTTCTATCCCATCATTTATCAATCCCTCTGTCAACTTGAATCTCAATTAATAGCAGAAGAAGCAGAATCACACTTTTATTTGTTTGGACTCTCATAACAAATCCACCAAATCTGTCTGGGGTGGACTAAAGGAGATGAGAGGCAGAGGGAAAAAAACAAGTGCTGGAATTGCATTAGCTGTAATGAGGAGACCAGAAAATAAAGATAAAGCCTCTTTGTTGCAGTGACACAGAGAAAGAAACAGAAATAGGAAGGATAAATGGGTAGTATGGTAAAAGATGGCAGCAGAAAGGAGACCAGAAGGATAATGAAAAATGAGAGAGTAAAAAGGAGGGTGAGGAACAGAGGCTACAGAGAGAGGGCATCAGGGCCATGTGGCATGAAGGGGTGCAGGAAAGATGGCAGAGCCGAGGAATAAAAAATGAGGGAGTGGGAGAGGGGAAAGCAGATGTCTGATTCACTGACTCATCCTTCTGCCCTGGCAATGAGCTGCACAAAACCAGCAAGACAGAGTAAAAGGAAGGGGAAAAAAAGAAAATAATGGATAGATATAGGTACATAGCAGGTGGAGGAATGATATGAAAGTGAAGAAAAGCAAAAAGTTACTCAGTGAGTGAATGTGTGCAGCTCATCGTACAGTGAGATCTCTGCAATAACAATGGGAATTGTGAGTTGTGGGAGATCCCTATTAGAGTGGCTTATGGGATCTGATAATGGAAACTACAGAAAGCCTTTAGATTGCTGTGCGCTTACAGCCAGCATGGCTGCTCCCACTTCTGTGTAAGTATGCAAACAACTGTTTTTCAATGTCAGCATAAACAAAAGAATATGCAAACTAGCTAAAAATAATCAATTAAACATTCTAAGTTACAGTGATTTTACCTATTGCTTTAAATATGTGAAATGAAGTAATGCAGTCCTGAGGCTTGCCCTGTCACTTTTAAACTAGGCCTGCATTGGCTTTGTTTCTCGTCAGCATGCCTCCACAGATACGGCCCCGCTCTGCTCCACCAAGGGGACCGCCCCAAGGGAGCCAATTAAGAGTGTCCGTTGTGCTGGTGACAGCTGCTCCAGCCTCAGCCCTGAAAGCCTCCCAGCTCCACATCACTGATGGGGAAATACTGTAGAATTGCCCGGGAGGGGTGGAGATTTAACAAAGAACGAGAAGAGGAGAAAAGATCAATGAAGACGCCAGTGAACCTAAAAGCATCAAGACATTATGGGAGATGAACCGTTTGTGGGGAGTGGAGGCCAGTGTGACACCTCGTTGTGTACCATCAGTGACAGCACAGAGATAACAAACATTGTTACATAAAACTTGACCCATCTAAGGATTATAAATACTAAAATACTGATTATTCTTCTGATTAACCAAGTAAAATTCTGGAATATTTTAGTAGACTTTGTAAAGAATTAGAAAAATTGAGCTTTAGATCCTGCTCTGCTAAGAGAACACAGTATTTTGGCAGTCTTTGAAAAAGGTTGGTTTGATGAAAGGATATCTTCTGTGAATTTTGGCACTTCTGCACTAAATTACCTCTGGCATTGAGATTTAAACTATTTTTTTTTCAGTACAGTGCTATTAGTGCTGTCAATTTTAGCCTAGTGGACCTGTAAAACTTAGAGGTTGTTCCAAGCCATCTAGCTTTTTCTTCTCACCATCAGATCCTCTTATCACTACATTACTCAGTTTATTATTCTAAACTACTGTTTCTCCTATTTCAGTGGATCCCAGTGGATAATTTTCTTGTCAAAAACAGGAAGTGGTCACTGATGTGGGGAAAATAAAAATAAAAAGTAAGCTGTTTTGATGTACCTTAAACAATGTTACTGGATCAGGCTAAGGTTTTTAATTGGGGCCTCTGAGATAATGCTTATGATGCAGATCACCAGCAGGGGTGGTGGTGATGTGTTGATTATGCACTCCAAGATGATGCTATGTTCCGATTTACATACTGTAGCAAGTTAATCAAATCCCTACCCTCCTTTTTTCAGGTGTTTGCCTCAAACAACCTTGGAGCTCTTCAAGGGGGGGGGGGGCACTATATCTTACAGTGGATAATAGCATTCACCATATTTTGTTAAAGGAGGTTAGCAAATAAATCTGTTATATGTTTTCTTTAGAATTCCTACATGCCTTATTTTTTTCACCCTTGCCTGCTTCATACGACAGAACTCCAAACAGAAAATTCTACTTTTCTCTCTTTTTTTTCCCCCACTCTGTTTGGCTGTTTTCTGGAAATCTCTGGCAGCCGTGTCCAGCCTAGATGACACTGGCTTCAGATCCAGTCACAACGGCAGTCACCCGTGGGCTTGTGTCATGTCACAGGAACAGCCTGCCATGCCAGCACACCTCCGCTAGATATAAAACTGGAATCTCACCAACCATGTCCCGATACAGGGCAATGTCCCAATCTCTGCCCACTATGTTTTGGATTCAGCATGAAATAGTGTTAAAGGGACAAAAGCAATTAGAATAGTGTTCTCAGAAATCATTCCTCATACCTTGTTGAATGACCAACCGAGCCAGCTATCTTTTAAAGAAATGGAAAGAGGAGAAAACTACCGCACAATATCAATGTGTCAAAACAGTATTGAATATTGGTGTATGTCTGTTTCAGTAACTCAGTGGCACAGAGAAATCTAGACAGACTGCCATGTCCAGTGTTGCATAAGCAGTATCTAAATGTAGAGATGAGTTACAGTTCAATGGAGTTTTATCTAGCAGGTGTCTTGGTCTTGGGATGAAAGAAACATTTTTAATTCTCTTCTAGAGTAATCCCTTGTCTTACTGCTTCTTTAGAATATAAGATGTCCTTGAGTCCTGAGTAAATATCAGGAAAAGATTATCAGTTATCTCTTACCACACCCGTAACAAAGTATCTGCTCACTTCAAGCACGCAGGGCTTAATTCACAATCAAATAGCAATGAGAGGCAAACACAGTGGAGTAGATATTCTCCTGCCAATCAATCCTCAGCTACAACTGTTTGTTTAGAATCAAAGTCACCTTTCCAGATGCTTGGATGCCAATTCTTCTGCTATGTCCCACCCCCGTACCCTTAAAACACACACACACACACACGCGCTGCCTACACACAAATAAATGCAAACATATGTATTATACATAACTGCACACATACCTCCTACTCTGTTCAGTATGAGGAACCTTCTGTCAGTTTCCACTCATCAAAAGGTATTTATATGACTCCTATAAAGCACTTCTAAACACGAACAATTTAATATGTGCTGCATCACTCTGTAATAAGGCTGCCAATATAGTTCATTTTACAAATTGTACCAAAGTGGCTTTCTTCAACTCTTAGTTTCTTCCACAGTGCAATTCCAATTTACACTATGCAACCTTGTGTAAAATACTCAACCATATCTTGCTTTGTACTATTGTTTGTAGTTGCATACAAGGTCACTGATAAACACCAAACCCTTTATGCAGCTAGCTTAAGATGGCCCCACAAGCAACTGTCCAGACCCACAACCTCGTGTCGTCTCGCCTTTCACGTGCCAGATTTGAAAAGCTTTCGATAGTTTACCTCTACAGGTACCTTGCCTCAAATCTAAGTGCCTCTATCATTAAACACCAACCATGTCTTGTAGCTTCTTATAAAGCTTGGATGTGTGATTTAGAGGACAGGGTTCACTCCCTCCACAAACCGGCAACAAAAAGTTCTTAATTGCTGACCAGACTGTCTGAATGCTGTTTCAGGTATAAAAAAAAAAAAACAAAACAAAAACACTGCCTTTTATAAAATAAAAACATAAATAAAGCCAGTGTTGGCATCTGATGGTCAGGTCTGACAGTAATTACAGAGAGGAGGAAGTTGTTGAGGTGTGCTGGGGGTGTGCCTCCTCACTTTCACTCAATTAACCACATGGATGGATGCTCATACATGCAAAGTGTCCCATCTATCAGGAAAATTAACAGATAACAGATAATCAAATGTACTGACATGGCACTAAAAGACTATTTGAAGAAGTGTCATATCCAAACACCTGTCCTTGGGGTTGACAGATTTTGCATATAGCTTCAAAGTCTACTTTGGTGTCACTCCCTGGCTCCACATAGAAAAAAAACTATTGATTAGTTACTAATATGACATTGCTGGCAATAAATATGGAGCAGAATCAAATTTTTGCCTTTAGAATTGATTGTACAAGGGCACGTATAAGGTATTCAGAATGTTGCTGCTGGCTTTTCACCTGTTTCTCATAAAACCCAGAACTGCCATAAAGATTTTCCACAGAGATACCATTTTCCAGTGGAAAGCTTGGGCTGTTTGTGTGTGAAATCACAGAACCTTCTGGCAGAAGTTCAGCTAACCGGTGAGCAAGGACTGCAGTTGACATCCTAAGGGTCCTGGATACTCTGGACCCCCCTGAGCGTGTCGACAGTCTGATTAATACATGTGGCAGATCAGAGAGAAAGAATGTATAAAGGGATACCAATCTTTTCACTGCCTCCTTCTGTGGTGAATGCCCACATACCAGACATTAATCAAGGAGGAAAAGAATTGTTTTCTCTCCACAGCACAGCACAAAAATAAAACTTCATCTGCGTCTAGGGCGAAGGGAGGGGTAATGTTGCGTGACATTCTCTTCATATCACGGAGCTAGAGGTCACCTCCCGGCACAGAGAGAAAAGAGAGGGGGAGAGAAAAAAAAAAAACGCTCTCCATCTCTCACCTGCTCGCTCACTGTGCATGCATTCATCAGTCCTCTCTCTGCTCCTGTCCTTCTGTCTATCTGGCCTTGTGTGATACACACACAGTAACAGTGTACCCATAACACATACTGCTATCTTTGTTATCAGCTCAAACTGACTCTAGTGGCGACATGGACAGACCAACATTATCCTCTATGATCAGGGTAAAGAAAAAAAAAGTCATAAAGCTCCCCGAACATGCAAAAACCCACCATGCCTTGCTGGTGGTGTAATTGCTCCTGAGCTTTAACTCCACAGAACAAATGTTTTGCAAGTTAAAATTACACTACGTAATTAATTTGATTGCTGGAGGATTAGAGAGACAAGGACCTTATTAAAAAGGTCTGTCATTTTCCGAACAATGAATACACGTTGTGTTTAACATTTCAACAAAAAAATCAGTCCCATTAAAATCCATTTCCAAAATTATTTGTGGGAGTGGACTTCATTAGCAAGTCTTCTGTTAGTGTGTGTTGGAACAACAGTTACATTTACGCAGATGCAATGAGTCATAATGGACTGACAAGATACAATACATTTACAGTCTCTCTCTACATCATAACTTGTGAATCATCTGCATACTTTGAGCATGTCTGACTCATTGACATCTCAGAATAAAAATAGTAATGGAATCCCACCTCTTCCGCATCTGTAAAAGGATTGAAATTATCTCCTATAATAACACGGGGCCAAAACAAAGACTACAAAGGAGGATCAATTAAAATTTTAGTAAGTATAATAATAAGATCCAAAAGTTGTAAATATTCCTATTGATGATATTACTATAGTGCATCCATTATCTACCACTTAAAGGCTTCTGCCAGAGTCCAGCATCAGTCTTGTTTATTATTCTTCAATAGCACTGACCTTTTGAGTGCGGCTTATGGACAAAAGCCTCTACCTGTGAGTAAATTGCAATCGATATCCGGACAGCTTTATGTTTCTGTGCACTGTATGAGAGATCACAGAGCAAGTCCAGACAGGAAGATGGGGGCCATGAATGCAGGGAGGAACCTGACAATGCAAGACAAATGACTGACAGGTACACTCAACAGGGGGAACTCTCAGCAGGGGAAACAGTTCAAGTCAAGTGTAATGCAAGTAACACCACCTCTACATAAAGCCATGCACATGATGTCAGTCATTGCAAACACACCCTTTTTTTTTTCGTTCTCTCAATATAAAGATAAGAATACTGAAATTAAAATACCAAAGCACAAAAACAGCACTCAGTCATTGGCTGCTGTGCAGGGAACGTTTAAAATGCAGACAGACACAGAGACAAGTGGACAGGGGAAGGTCAAGTGCATTCATCTGCATTTGAGAAATGGTGTACAGGTGGAAGCTGTTTGTTTGGCAGTGCCACGGTGTAGCCAGTGTAATTCCTCAAATGCCAAATGACTTTTGCAGCTTGCCCAAATCAGTCATGATGTAATTTATTTGTCTTTGACATCATGCCAAGGTGTTTGTTTTGGTAACTATAGATCAAGCAGGCCTGTAATCTGATCATTACAAGAGCCATCAGGACCAAAAATACAAACTAACTATGCAGAGCCTCTAACAGTACAATAGTACTTTGGCTCTGTAGGATTTTGTTTCATGATAACAGTTAGCTGTAATCCAACCTGCTTTGTGGGTAAACTTAGCCCTCTATAAAAGCTGAAAAGGGCAGGACAGCTTGTGCAGTGGACAGCCATTATCCTGACTGATGAATATGCAGATAGCTCCACACTAACCGAGGAAGAGTTCCAAGGTTTCAGGACACAAGATACACGAGTTTAATTGAAAACATTTCAAGGAGCCTAAATTACTTTGGAGAGCCAAATTAAGTGTGAATTCTCAGTATTTAGGAGAAGTGTTTGATGCCAGTTTCAATTTATTTGGCTAAGGGGCCATTTAGTCCTCCAGCATAAACAAATAAGCAGATGAAATGTCATGTTTCTTCCTGTTATATTTTTCATGGAGACATTCTACCCTTGTGTGGAGTTTAAAATTGGAGATTGTGTGGAAACAATCCATTTTTAAATTCCCTGCCAGACTGAGCCTCTTAGCCCGCCCACATTCCCTGCCATTGGCGGTCAATAATCTGCCCAATGAGGAAACATTAGCTGTCATGTGAAAGACGAAGAGGAGGAGGTGGATAGGGTGAAGCTTGTAGAAGATGGGCGACTGAGTGATTTGCCTTACATACAGGCCATGAGATAAGCCTCTTGGTTTCCCCCTTGGCAGATAAAGGCCCCCACGTTACAGTTATCATTGCAGACAGATTATAGACTCCACTCTCTCTGTAAGTACAGAATGACGGTGAATAGGCCTTCACTGCGCTACTACCATTATGAATGCTCCACTTGCACTGTTCTCCACTGCAATCAATCAAGTTTACAGCCAATTCGAGTTATTGCTTTCACTTGAATCTCTCTGAGTATTGAACTGGACTTTTCCTTTATCCCATGAGGGAACAATCACACACCCAATCTGCACGTCATACGTTCAGATAATTGGGAATGTACCATATGCTACACTGTATAATCTTCTACGTTGTTCTGATTATGTTACGTCAGCTTCATGTTGGAAATGATGAAACACACAGATGGAATAATCTCAGTCTATTTGCCAAATGGGCAAACAGTGTATGTTGTGGTTCTCCAGTGTTTTTCACATGTTTAGTAGTGCGGTCAGTGATGAAAGGGACACATATCAATTCAGGTTTCAGATGTGCCAAGTGGACTGAAAGGTTTATGGCCATGTCGCCGAGAAGTGTGAAGCTGAGTTTGGCTTTGGTTAGCCCCAAATGGGATAGTCACATGGGCGCACTTCTGAATAACCTATTTCCACACTGAAATGACTGATGAGGTGGGATAAGGTGGCAGCAGCACAGAGTAGAGTGGAACAGAGTGGAAAGTAGCAGGGGTTCGCCTATCTCTGGTTCTGCTCCACTAGTGCCTTGCTTCATCTCTACAGCTCCCCAAAGACCCTGGGGAGGAGATTTAAGTGTGTCAAGGCTCTGTGTGCAAGAAGATGAGTTAGGGTTTCAAACACACCGTACTGAGACTCTATCTCTGTCTATAGTTCTCTCTCTCCTTCACTTTCCAGCCTTCCTTTGCTTTCCCTGCTGTGCAAGCTCTCCTTCTTTTCCATACTCTATTAATCTCCACTCTTCACCATTCTTTCTGATTTCTACCAGATACCTCATCTTCCCCTCCCTCCCTCTCCGATATGGAAGCTGCATGCAGGGATGACTTGTGGGCACATTAGTGGCAGTGGCAGGGGGGAATGATGGTGATTGATGCTACGTCTGTCAGTCATCACAGCCCTGACACAGATATGTCAGATGGAGATGCTAAGATCTTTGAAGTTCACTTGAACTCTGCAAAGTTACTTTCTGCAGGCAGAACATGTGTGGGTGTGTGCATATGTGTACATGTGGATATTTGTGATACAGGTATGCACACACGCAGCAGGAGGTTTCTTTCTGTCAGTAAATCTTTATTTTCCGATCCTGAAATATTCAGTGAAAATGCATGCTTCTGCTTAAGCACATTTTGGTTTGCACAACTGAACCTCTTTGACAACACAACGCAGCTTCCAAAATAAATAAGTTAGTAAATAAAGGCTAAAAAAATTACTAGTCCCGAAGGACTGCAGTAAAAATAAATCATTGATATAAAATAAGCAGAGCCACTATACTGCCCAGTCCCATGGGTTACGTCCTCAGTTAATAAGATGGAAAAAAAAACCCCGTTGACATCCTGCTTGCTGTGAGTGCTCTCAGTCAAGGAAACTGCATTTAAATATTTGAAGGCAATATAACAATGGAAAGCTTTTTTAAATACAATAAGCCGGATGAAGCCAAGCAGGAGACCCACCGAGTAAAGCTAGCTCTATAGAATAAATGTTAAATGGCCCATAGTGTTTCCCTATATGGAAAGAAATGAGAGAATAAGCCACATTCATATAGCTGCAAAGCTCTTGAAAGTGTCTTCATCTGTCTCCTGTAACTTGTTCAAGTTGGTAGAGGTGAGGGTTTTTCAAAGTATCTTTCATGCATAATATAAGGCACTTTGTTTATTAATGTCAAGCACTCCCAGTGGAGACTGAAATACTTGGCGTGGACCCCAAGTCGACTGCTTTAATATCTGACGGCTAAATAATTAAAGTGGGCCTACATCAGTGCACCCTCTGAAGGTCTGGTCCACTTGTCGTTGCTGTCTATAAAGCTAAGGTGTTGCCCATACCATGATGCAGTCCCACTGATGTGCCTATAGTACTTTTATGAGAAAATCCACAACATAAATTACAGTAACCTCGTCACCTCCCCTAGGCTCAGTAGTAACTGTTAACAGATTTTCAGAGCACTAAATCCAGAGAAAGGAACCATTTATTGTCACAACCTGAGAAAAAAATCCAGGTGGAGATTTTTCTTAGCTACCTGACACAGTAGGTAAGAAAAGTGGCATCTTTGTTCACTGCTCTTGATTTGATGTTTTACTAGAAAAACAGACAGTTGTGTTATGTGAAACATGTTAATCTGGTCCATGTTGCTATGTATGAAACCCTATTTCATGTCTGCGCCTGAACATGGGGGAGGAAGACATGACAAATCGTTTTTGTTAACAGGATGGGGAAATGTGCTAGCTAACTAACTGGCTGCATGCAGAACAGTGCAGAGATGTTGGGTCTAAAGATGTATGACAAGTATTCTGAGCATTTCTTCTCAAGAGGTTAAAGCTCGAGCAACACTTATAGGAAGAACAACTTCACTGCTTGACCGACGCGTTTTGGTCTGTGGCCTTTATTGGGGTCATCACAAAACGCATTACAGACAACCCTTCAAATAGCACTGGAGTAGTATTGAGTAAAAAAAAAAAAAAAAAAATAAATCTTAAAGTTC
>VUQI01000468.1:21170-37579 GCA_015106735.1 Paratilapia polleni | reverse complement strand
TTCAATGGCCAGAACGAGGTAACAAAATCTGCTTACTAGCACCTCTAAAGCTCACTAAATAGCATGGTATATATCACAATGTTTAAAAAAAGACATGCTGAGGGTGGGGAGTCATGTGCCGAACCCTTTCTTAGCTGAGTGCAGTCACTTCCTGGAATCTGTGCTATCTGACTGTTGATACTAAGAGCTGTGTTTCCCGTTTCCAGCCTTTGTGCCACGTTAAGAGAACTTACCTTCGGCTGCTATACATTTTGGCACAGACGTCCCGTGAAATGTCACAATTGTTCTACACATTAGAACTTCAGAAATCTGCAATAAAGCTGCCAGACTTTGCGTTGTTACCGCCAGTCTGGTGTTAGGCTCTCAAATGTAACGTCGATTCAGCCGAACTATTCACCACTAACAAATGTACCCGTTATCTTTGATCTGGTACATGTGAACTGCCATCTAGTTTTAAAAAGAATCATCGGTGATCATACATACGATACACACAGGGGTGTATCTTCAATTATCGCAGTGACTGTGGTTAGTGCAGAGAAAACGCGCACACACACACACGGAGTATTGCTGCAGTACCAGGAACCACTTCACATTTACGCACAGACGACCAGACTTCCCTGAAGAGAGGAACCGCGATACAAAGAGAGAGAGAGAGAAAAAATTAACACGTACAGACCACAAAATGAATGAGGGTTCCTGCAGCAGCCACAGGACCATAACATAAGGGTGCAAAGTGTAACGTCACGGTCTCCAGCAGGCTCCCTCTCACAGGCACATGCGAATGCACGTCAGAAGCAAAAAAAAAAAAAATAAATAAATAAATAAAAAAAGTTCATACTTAGAAAACACGTTCAAATGTGTAGAACTGGAGAGTGAAAATATTTTTCTATTACAGAAATGTCAGATCTCTGCGCTGAAGTTTTACAGTGAGGTGGCTGCGCCCCCCCCCCGATGATTCCTCAGTCTCCCCAGATTTAAGGACCAGATTCTGAAAGTCTGATTTCGCAGAAACCTGGGTGTTTCAATACCAAGTATATTTTTAACTAAAACTTATACATTTCGCTGTAAACCCCCCCCATGTTAGTTGACCCCAAACCCAGTCAGCGGTGGAAGGTAAATGCAGGCCAAAAAAATCAGTGGAAATCTTCCCACTCTCTCAGAAACACAGAGGAGCACCTGCTGTTACTAGACTATTGTGCTGTGATTCTGTGAAGAGGGGAAAGACAACCACAAGAAAGGAATTGAGCACCACCCCTTCTCACTTTCTGTCTGCAAACACAACCTGAAGGGCACTCGGAGAGCAAAGACCTCCCAGTACATGCAGACACGAGAACTGTTTAAGACACTTACTAGACCAAATGCATTTTTTCTGAGGATTCCAGTAGTGGTCAAAAGCCAGACAGTTTTTTGTGCTACCTGAAAACACAGCTTCGATCGGGTACTTTTTAAAAACCAAAAACCATATGATGATGTTTGTGAAGCTCGGTCTACCGGATCATCTGTCAAAGCTGAAAACAGACTGATCTGCACACCATAAAGCTCCCATATAAAGCTTTCTGTGTGAGGCTTAGAGCACAGGGACAGATTGCCTTGTGATATAAAATGTAATTGTTGTACTGTACAATCAGTTTATTTTTCAACTCTCACTTATATCACTGAACACTGTGATGGTCTTTTGATAGTTTGAAGATAATTTGTGCTAATTTTGGTGACCTTTTTTTTCCCCATAAAATCTAGTATGATGAATAAAGGTGTCCTAGGGTGCTTTGAACTTGGCCTGATCCATACATACTTTTCCCTAGCGACCTTGGTTACCATGGGGTCACTGGCCGTTCTCTAGGCCTGAGTGAATGGGGCTTTAGCAATCGATTTCACAGTGACTGCCAGGAACCTCCAGCGACAGCTCACATTTTACCCTTGCGACCGGAGGTTGCCAGAGGTTCGCTGACCGGTCTCTAGGTCTGTGTGACTGACGCCTAATTCAAGTCACTGAACTGGACCTCTCCAACTGCATTTGTGGTGTTGACGTCTTTGAAAGCATCCATTATCTTCCACTTATCTGAAGCCGGGTCTTGGTAGCAGCAGGCTAAGCAGGGTGTTCCACATGTCCTTCTCGGCAGCAACACTTTCCACTTCCCCCCTGTAGGATCCCAGGGCGCTCCCAGGCTAGATGAGATGTACAATCTCTCCAGTGCACCCAAGGGTCTCCTTCCAGTTGAGTGTGCCTGGAAAACCTCCAACAGGAGATGCCCTTTTAAAGCAATTTTAAGCAATTATTTGACAAACAACTGTGTGGTTAATTAGAAGTCTGTGCTCAATTTTTGGTAAAAATCTAGTGTCTGTGTCTGTGGACTGGCGCTCCACTGTCATTTGTGGCTTCAAAACAAGAGTTCACA
The DNA here is from genome assembly GCA_015106735.1 of Paratilapia polleni. Taxonomy (NCBI): domain Eukaryota; kingdom Metazoa; phylum Chordata; class Actinopteri; order Cichliformes; family Cichlidae; genus Paratilapia; species Paratilapia polleni. The sequence continues at coordinate 35,183 of VUQI01000468.1, read as the reverse complement.
AACCAGATGATACTGACACAGTGGCTACGCCCGTCTTTTACATACAGTCCAGGTGGAGGGTGGTTTGCCCATCCTCCACCTCTCCACAGACTCATGAATCAGCCTGCTACGTTCCCTGCTTGGCGGAGACAATAAGGTTCATACTGCAGCATCACTGTTGTTAAGTAGAATAATTTATTGCATTTCTTTATTTATTCCTCTGTTTCAGTTCATTAACAATAATTACAGTTTTAAAAGCTCACAGCATTTACAGAGCATACAAACTTATTACATACACACACACACACACACTACAATCGGAGACTTAATGGAAGCTTTTGGTGGCACGTTTTGGTAGAGATTGGTAGTGGTTGCAGGCAACATGACATTATGGTCCCTACAAAGCCTCTTATCAACTCTACAAACTGTGCCAAGCCTCTTCAGCATGTCAGTGATCTTCACTATCATTCGGCTGCTATTTACAGTAGCAAGATGGAAATAGTAAGAGACAGTATTGCTCTGAATTTCTCACTTTAGAAACTTGCTGAGGACTGTACAGTTAAAAAAGAAGAATGTTCTGAGCATTAAGACTTTAGCTGTGTGAGGATGGCACAGAAAAAAGGGTGTGAGAGAGGAGGGGAAGGAGGAAGTGAATGAAAGGAGATTACAGCAAAATATGCTCTGAAGAGTGTGCTTTAAGCCTATAATTTACAAATCAAGATACGAATTAAGGTTAAAACACACCAATTTCATTCAAACTGACCAAACACTGCTGTTTGGAGAGATCAGTTTCCCATTACATTCATTTCTCCCCTCACTGGTTAGCTCTTAAGATGACTGCAGTAATAAAGCTTCATTCATCTGATTAAAAGGAAAGGGGGGCATGTGAGAATTTGCCCCATGACACTGACGTCAGAGCTGCAACTGGTTTCTGAAATATTTCAATTGTAATTTCCCACGCTGGTTGAAGTGACAACAGAATCCAAACGCTGTGTTTTAGTAGTTTTTGGGGAGCATGAACCTCTTTTAAAAAACAAACAAAAACAAAAAAAAACCCAAACATTTTTCTTAGCATCTTATCACATCATAGAAAGGATGCGAATGAGCGTGTTGAAAGCATTTATCTATTCAAACCCATTCCCAGATACATGGAGAATGAGCTCATGCTAGCGTGTCAGGGGAAACCAGCAGATACATTCAATCCAAGTGTTGTTTTGTGCAGATCTGAACTTGACACATCCAACATCACTAACATGCTGACCCTAATATACCGAATAAGTCTATTAGCTTTTCAGATAGCAACCTGTGCCGCTACAGACAGAGTGAATGAATTAATGAGTAACTGAATGAAAAGACTTAAGTAATAGTATTCCAGTTATTGAGCAGCCCTTGCACCATTCAGATGTTTCCCATCATTTATTTGGTTGGTCATGTCGCTGACTGTTTATTCAGTTTTATGAATTAGGTGAGGTGGGAGTTACGACATCACATTATCACCAAATTAATGTTTACACTTTGAGACCTGCTCTCTCCTAGCTTATGCTGGAGATTATTCAATTAATCTTCAAATATAGCACTTTGTAAAAGGAAACCCATTACATGTGGAACGTGTACACTTACAAACCACACACTCCTACCCAACAGCAGTTCAAGATGGCATTAACTGCTGACCGATCTGACATGCGGTGGTGTTTTGTGTTTAGCATAGTCGTGACCACCACTGAAACACATTAGTGGTGACCCGTTATGTGAAAATAAGACACAAAAATAGGTCTTTGAAAAGTGCAGCTCATAGCAGTAGCATGTGGTGTGTGTTTGAGCTCATACACAATCAGAATGAGTAAAAAACGTTGCTGGTTGCGTGCCTCGTCACACACGAGCTAAAAAAAAAACAAACAAAAAAAAAAAAAACCCCACGACCCTTTGAGTGCACAGAAAGCCAAATGTGCTTTGAGTCCTCCTTGTTGACCAGAGTCTGTCTTGAGTCTTTTTTCATGTGGAAACACAAATGTTGAGATGCCTCCAAAAGCCTCTTGGACTATTCAGATCACACGCTAACCTACAGGTCGCAACATGAGAATATACTGCGGCCAAGCTGGATAGTTTACCTATCACACTTTGCTGTTCTCGACAGGCAAGTGCATGAGAATTAATGTGTGTGTGGTTCTTAATCCAGCTCAGGTGAGTCAGGTGTTTCAGTGTCTATCTCTGCGTTATCAGTGTTATCTACAGACTCTGCAGCTGTCATGCCCTCTCTTTCTTGCTCGAGATCCCCATCAACCCCTTCAGTTATGCCTTCACCTTGTGATTCGTCTGTTCTATCTGGAACCTCATCTGTGGGCGTGACCGTCTCGGTCGTCTCAGTGGTTTCCTCCTTTACTGTTGCATCTGTCTCAGTCTCATCTATCGGCGAGCCCTCCTCCTCCTCCTCCTCTCCTGTTCGCAGTCCTCTCCAAACTCTTTCTATCTCTTCCTCATTGTCACCCTCCTCCTCCTCCTCCTCTGGAATGGAGGTGTCAGGTCTCTGGAGGGATTGAGCTGCAGGGATGTGGCCAGCGCATGGGTGCAGGTGAGGTGGGTCAGCAGGCGGCAGCAATGTGAGCGACTCCACGCTCAGGGTGTCTGCCCTGTTGTCAGTAAGGAGTGAGATGGTGGGCTGTGAGGCTGGGGTGAGGCTTGGGGCTAGGGTTGGAGCTGGTACTGGGGTTGAAGGAGTAGAGGAGACTATTGTTATTTCTCCACCTCCTCCTTCACCTTCTCCGCCTGAGGACGAGGGTGGAGTGTGCTCCAAAAGCATTCCATCATCTAGGGGAGTGGTAGAGAACAGAATGAGATAGCTAAACTCAGAGGAAAACATTTCTAAGAATTCTCACTGTGGTGGAAATCCCACACAGTACAAGACTTTATGTTGTTTGTCAATGCAGCACAGTCCACATAGAGGACAGGAGAGGTAAAAAGGTCTAAAAAAAAACCCAACAGAAACAGGTTAAACGAGAAAGGCATCAGTGTATCCTACACCAAGGCCAATGTGAGTTTAAAGAGTTCCAAAACCACTGAGGAGCTGGGTGAAACTGGAGCTCAGGCATTCAAACAGAAACAGACAGACTGACAGCTGCGTAACAAAGCACGGTTGTTTTCATCGAGTATGTCCAATTGTTTATACTGTGTGCCAATCCCCGCTGACGAGGTTAAGAATGTTTTCTAAGTCTCTCTAAATTAGATTGTCTATATATTATATAAGTGTCTTATTAGAGACGAAATGAGGCGCATGGTGGAGACACTGCACAGCTCGATACAAGTAGCTGTAACAGAGAGTGTGAGGTACAGTTCACAAGAATAAACAACAACAGAAAAACTGTTTTAGAATAATCACTGTTAAATCAGATTGAGAGGTAAATAAAAGAAACTGCACCAGTTTATTTGTATGGTTTGGAAACATTCTGGGTGGGCCTGCTCCATCTCCTCCCATCCACCTTTATTTAATAAAAAAAAAACAAAAAAAAAAACTCTTGTTCAACTCCTGAATCGTAAGCATTGCTGTTCATCTGTTGTCAATCCAATCAGATTCTGAGTCTTAACTTCCTAAATTCTCCGTCCAATTAGAGTAGCTTTCACCTGCTCTGCTATTTAACTCAATGACTGCCAATTTATCAGATGGCTGGTGGTTCAGTCCTGGGCCCCTATAGTTTGCGTGTGTTTGGGTAAAATACTAAACCTCAAACACTGTCAGTGATGTATCATTAATGTTCTAAGCTATATTCTGTGTGTGTGCAGGGCATACACACAGAATATAGCTTTCTACAATCTTCTATGTAAAGTCCTTTAAGCAGTCAATAAGCCTAATAAAGCGCCATATATATGCAGTTGATTTAGAGCGGTGTCTTCTCTTTTATGCTGGAGCTTTTGTTCGCCATACAAAGACAGTATCTCTCAGCACGTCCAGAAGTTGGTCGTACTGAAGCACCATGTTTATGACAAACAGGATGCAATGCCAAAACCAAACATTATTTTTATTGTACACTATTTTTATTGCTTGAAAAGGCAACTTTTTCCTATTTATGTGCAAGAAAATGGAACTGACTGTTATCAACTGTAGCAGGAATCTACCGACTCTACAGAGGAATAGTGCTGCATTGTAACCAGTTCAAACAATATTATAAGGGGAACAATATGTTTCTTTACATTGTCACGTAGACTGCACATAGACATCTATACAACAGAGTGAAACACCACTGCCAGCTACTGTGGTTTTGGAGGTTTGTGTATGGAAATTGTATTTAGTTACACCCAAAACTCTCCATATGTCAAGGAGATGTGTGCATGCATTGTGATGAAAATATATTTGCTCGGCACATGTAAGCTCTATAACAATTTGCATAGGACGGAGTTTCCTGAAACTTTATTTACATTATAGTTCAGAACATGCATATGGTTAGTGCGTGTTTATGTTTACAGCTGTAGGCACAAAAGCTTACGTCTGCAGGAACTGTGGTTGTTTTTGTATGTGTGTGCGTGTGTGTACTACCTGTAGGGCTCTGAGCTGATGTGGTGCTTGCAGTAACAGAGTCGCATCTTCCCGTGCTCCCGCTCCCACTGGAGGGAGGTGAGGGGGAGGAGAGGGGTGAGGGAGTGTGCTGTGGCACACAGTGAGCGACTGCAAACCCTGGAATTAGTGCAACACACACACACACACACACACACACACACACTGTGTTACCAGTGTTAGCTCACTGTTTACTCTTGCCATCAGTAACTCAAAGTTCAGAGCATCTCTATGCAAACTATTTTTTAAGTGTTAATAAATAAATACAATCCCTGCTGAAAACACACATCATAAAGAGGCCTTTGAATTCCAATAACCCATAAAGTAAACAAATTAAAATAAAAAGGTTTGTCCAGATGTTACTTTGCTTAACCTAGATGTTCCTTGGTCAGTTTCTTGGGAGGCTGTGGTTGAAGAGTCAATATATCAAGCTCTGCATTTGTCAGCTTACAATTCAGGTGGGGTCATACATGTTCTAACAAGCCATTTAAGGCCCAACGAGTTAATGAAGTTCGGGTTGATTAAGCTTTTGCACATCTTATCATTGTTAACTTTGGGTTTCTTGCCTCTGTACTGGGGTCAGCTGCGGCCAAAGGCGTTATGTTTTTTGGATGTCGGCCCCCTTCCTTTAAATGCGGAATCTCTTGAACGTCTAATGGGAATGTCTTCAAATTTGACACCAATGTTCACTTGGACTCACGGACAAACTAATTAGAATTGGGTGAACAAAAGTTAAAAATCAAGGTCACCGTGACCTCAAGGTCATTTACATTCTTCTTATTGACGTAACACCTGAACTTCATTATACAGCACGAGAGTCCATTTGAATTTGAGGGTGAAATGGTTAAAATTTGGTGGTCAATTTGACCTGGACCTGAATATACACACACTGTGGTCAGGACTCAGGACTTCAAATGCGAATTATTGCATTAATTTACTGTAAAAATGATAAAACTAAAAGTGGTGATTGCGAGCATATTTAATGTTTGGGCAGATACTGATTTAGTAACAATAATCCTTGATGCCTGCTATACACATTATGAGTGTGGACAGACATGGAAGCAAACTACAATTTGATCGATTAGCAGTGGCATACAATCACACTGTGGTACTGCAAGCTCTAATTTTTTTTCAGCTGACGTAATGATAGTGTATTAACATTTAAAGGCAGGCTTCTTTTTCATTTTGATCTGCTTCAGGCTTCAAGAAAAATAAAACTACTAAATGTGTGGCTTGTAATGGCCATGTTTAAATTACCAGGTGAACAAGATTCTCATGCCAAGGAGGCCAAAGGAGTCAAAGATACAGTGAATACAGACCTATAGTCCAGTGAAAAGGATTTATCAGGAACAGAAAGAGCAACCAAAGTAATGCAAAACTGCATAAAATGGAATTTAACAAATGCACGAATTTAAAAAGTAATATGTAGGGAGTTTTCAGCTGAATTCTTAGGAATCACATTTCTATACAAAACATCTAATCTAGGTTTTCAGTACAAAACTAATCTACTGTTACATCTCAACACTAAAGTTCAATACACAACCCCAATTCAGATACCATCACCAGCTAGTTTGAGGTAGAAGCTGAAGCTGTGTGTGTTACCTGGTACTTTATCGACAGAGGCAAAAACTGATCTATTTGCCGTGGGATCATTGGGTGCCCTCCTAGACTGCTCGTAGAACCGAAAAGGCAGGCCACTGGCTGAAGTGTTGGCAGTCTGGCTGAAACCCAACACCTCTGTTGCACTGGGCTGCACAGGCAGGTCCAACAGAGCTGAATACAGAGTGAGGAGAGTATGAGGAGACCTCTGGGACAAGTTCATGTTACAGGAAAGGACAAAATGTAAACACTGGGAGACACAACAGGAAAAAAAATTACCCAATTTGTTTTTAATATGATTACGGTACTGTGCAAAAGTCTCGAGCCACCCCTCATTTCTTTCAATTTGGTAGGAAAATAGCAAGTGGGTGCAATGACTTATTGAAACATGTGCAAACATACATGGAAATACAGTATATAATCAATCAGATGCTTTCCAGATGGTACTGCATGGTGGCTCAAAATCTGACAGTACTTTTCTACGTTCATAAACCATCGATTTTGACAAGATCCCCAACACCACTGGTTGAAATGCAGCCCCAAACCATGACAGAGCCTCCACTGTGTTTTACAGATGGCTGCAGACACATCCCTTGATTTAGGAGCCTTTTCTATGCCTGAATGATTCATAGGTGAGTGTTAAGTGGCTTAACAAACAAACAAAAAACATTCCTCTGAAAATGGCCGGGTACAAGGACTGGACTGCAATGAGTGAAAAAGCAGCCAGTATCCAAAGACAAACTTTGAAAAACCTTCAGAAAGCCTGGAGAACTATTGCTCAAGACTGATTTAAAAAAATGACAAGAAAGTCTGACTCCTTGGAAGCAAAATATAAAGAAATGAGGAGTGACTCAAGACTTTTGCACAGTACTGTAAACTTAATTTAAGCAAGAAATGTTTTTGTATGTGTGCTTTCGTTAGCAACGAGTGAATCTGACCGTTTTGCGAGCACACTGGCTATTTCGGTGAGGTTCACATCCTCTTCAACTTTGCTGCATTGGCAAGATTTCATATTGTTATGAGTTTTCTGTAATTCTAACGAATTCAACCATTGGGAGGGGAAGTACAACTGACTGATGGGTAAATCCATCAGTATTTACAAAATGACCCTTTATTAATTTTGTGTCAATAGAAACATCGGCCACTTTGGCCAGAAGATGATCAAACATGCCCAGGCACATGTTAAGAGGCTTTTTAAAGAACCTCAAAAAGAGTAGCAAACTAAGGAATGATGTTACTTTCAAATCCCCAATTCAGGCTCTGTAGCTCCCTGATAACATTTCTGTGAATTATCATTGCTGATTGGAGCACCACAAAAAGAAAACAGAGATTAGACTGATAACTAAAGAAAAGGGAGGAAGTCACTTTTTTAAATTTATAAGAAACACAGAGGTTAAATTCAAGGAAATGACTTATACTATGACACTATTAATGGAGAGATGAACTTTCATTTCTCTTGGACTGAAGTTTCACAAACACTAAATTTAGTAAATTGAAGTGTATTTCGTTTTGTTCTATAAATCTCTGACTTTATTTGGGCTTAAATGGACTTTTAGAGAATGTTGAAGCCTTGCTAATATAAGCTTCAGTTCTGTATTACCGATTTAACTTTTCATTGTTAAATTCTCACTGCGGTGTACTTCTGTTTTTTAAGTTTCTGTTGACCATCTTTCATGTTCAACAGAAAGCAGCGAGTTTCTGTTTTAAGTAAAGTGTGTTTTCTTGTAAAAACTCCTGTGCTGAATACTTTCACAGCAGCTTCTGAAACACTAAGTCTCAGAGCAAAAATGGCCACTGGTTCAAAGAGGAAAGGATCACTTTAGGCTGCTTCTGGGAGGACAAAAGTCTTAAAAGTTTTATTTTCCTACCAGCAATCCGCTGCATCTTCATGCGTCGGGCCTGGATGCGGCCTTTGGCTAGCCTCTGCTTGGCGATGATGCAGCGAATGTGGTCAGCAAAGATGAAGTTGGCCTGCAGAATGGGCAGGGGCTTGGCGTGGGGGTTGGAGCTGGGTTTATGGATGACGATGTTTAACGCTCTGCTGTCGTCCTCAACGCCCGATACCTGCATGTCCTATTAAAAGAGAGAGGGAGTGAGGGAGGGAAGAAGAGGCATAGAAAATGGAGAGGAAAATGTAAGAAGAGAAATAGGTAAAATTGGGTGAAATGGAATGAAAGATACACATGCATGTCAAGTGAGAAATCCCACATATTTTTTAATATGTCCTTTCAAGAAAGGAAGTATCATACAGACTTAAAGCAGACAGGAAATACACTGCAATAACATTTAATGAAAGCTGTCGATAACAGCATGCTGCAAAAAAAATTTGTACGCAGCATGACTAAGCATCTCAGACTTGTTGAATACGTGCCAGTAAAGTATGTCTGCATATGTCTTCAAAGTATGAGTAAGCCTTGCATGCCTCCTGTGAACAGCTGACACAGAGGTAGGAATGGCAAAGATAAGACGTCAAAAAAATTAGATCAGATTACAAAAGGTAATGATGTAAAAGGGAAATTTCTGATATAGTGAGTGAGGGATTGCAGAGAAAGTCCACGGTTTGTACAACCCAACATTTTATTTACATTTTAGCACAAAAAACAAAAACAAAACAAAACAAAACAAAACCAAAAACCAGAAACAGAAACACCCTTTTTTTTTTTTCTTACTTGCAAGAGGCCGGCAAACTTGACGACACCCCATCCAAGACGTTTGGTTTCTGGTTCTACCAGACTCATCTGGTACACATCTACAGCGAGGAACCTCTGGGCTTGACTCCCATCTTTAGTAACCACCATACAGGCTATTAGGTCACTGTTATCTGAAAAAAATTTACAAACATAACTCACCAGTGTATTTTTTTTTTAGCCTTTTTTATATTTAAAACATGAAACAACTTATTAAAAATAATCTGCAGTTTAATTAATTTACAAAATAACTGTCATTTGCATTTACAACATATCATCTATACCATTTGTGTTTTGAAAATAATGTAGCTAAACACAAATGTAGCTAAACAGAGCATAACATGGTTGGGTTACCATGGCAAAGCCAATGTGGCTCTCAGGGGCTGAGGTGAACACCTCAAGTAATGCACACGATAAGACACCTACTACTGTTTATTCCCACAAAAGTATGTTGGATGATCGCACACATGTAGCACACGTGAGTGTGAGATTTCAGATGTAGCATAACTATAGCCAACACTATATTTTGCCATGATGACACACACATACATGCACACAAAGTCAAAACAATGCCAGACAAGCTGTCACAGCTTTACTGTTCTTTACTGTTGATGTGCATATGACTATTTTAAGAACAGATGTAAAACTTGTGTTCAATGATGTAAAGTCAGGTTCAGAAGTATTTGGACAATGACACAATGCACCATAGTGCATCTTAAATAATTTCTCAATGTGATTGAAGTGCAGATTTTCAGCTTCAATTCAAGGGTTTAAAAAAAAAAAAAGTATTGCATTAATTGTTTAGGAATTACAGCCATTTTTATATACAGTCCCCCATTTTCACAGGCTCACAAGTTAATTGGAGGGTTGACTGACAAGCAGCTTCGTGTCTTGGTGAGGTCCGTTCCCTCGTTATTACGTTACAAATTAGGCTTATAAACAATCTTGGCGTTGATAAGCAGACAGAGGCACATGCTCGGTTGACACACTCAGTCAAAACACGCAGACTGCTTAACACCCTTAAAAGGACAGAGAAGGTGCTTTGCTCCCACATGTCTGGAAGACACATGAAGAAATGATAAGCCCACATGTCAGATTCTTCATTTCAGTTTACCACAAAACCTACTGCAAAGTAAACATGAAATGTAGAACTGATGATGACCTGATCTGACACCACTGGTTTTGGTTTAGTTATCACCCACCCTCACTGGCTCTAAATGTAAACTAGTAATACCAGACTGACGTACAACCCCTGGAGGAATTTCTCTTTCTCTTGCAGTATCTCATATGCCCCTTCCACTTGATGATATTTATATTTCATTTTGGTTCCTTTATTTGAATTCTCAAGCATTCTGACTAATCTACTTTTACAGTGTAACATGACTAAAGCTGTTAATGTGTGTGTTAGATTCATGTACCAGAGGAAATTAATGATGTTAACTTAAGTATTTAAGAATGATACACTTTTTACACAAGACCAGAAAGCTGTTGTTACAGTCACTCATACATGGCCTATTTAAAGATCGATGGGGGTTGCCAGGAACTCAACAGTTCCTTTTGAAACAGTGAGCGGTGAAAGTACCTGCAGCTGGAGATGTAGTCACCAATTTCAATGGTAACAAAAGGGATGCCGACAACCAAATGGTCAGGGAAGTTCTGTACATCGAATCCCCAGAGTGGATGGGGGAAAAAACCGTGTCACCCCCCACGCCTAACTAATTTCTACTGAAAAACACAAAAACGGCTTAAAATATGCAGGACATTTAAAAGAAAACAAGATGACTCCATTCAGTTACCTCTCAAGCTTTCATTCATACATAGAAATTGCAGAGAAGCACTTTTCTATGAAAGACTTGAACCTTCTATCTATCTTTAATCAAGTGAATCTTTAGATTCCTTCTCCATCCGAGAAGAAGAAAAGTGTTCACAAATGTGGTTCTTTTACTCTGTTTTTATGACATAGATGGAAAACTAATTCAAGTAAGACAATTGTGGACAATAAAGCAAGACATGACTTGTTCATTTAGAACCAAACAGCTGCCTAACTTTACTGTCTGTATGTGTTCAAGAATCCCTGTCCTTGCAAGCAATCTCTTGAGCTTTCAAGTGTCCCTAACTGACTTCCCAGGCTGCACTCACAACACTAACAGACAATGCCCTTATTCACTAGGGTGAGGGGGAAAAAGAAAAAACAAAACAAAACATGTGACTCCGGTTTAGTTTCAGGCTTCGTCTGTTTTGAGCATTTTACCCACAAGCAATAATAGTCACAGTTTGCTATGTTCGCGCAATGAAATCAATAAACTACAAGCTGAAGGTGTCCATTACGGGGAAAAAGTATCAGGATCCCATCCAAGAAGGGAACAAGTACAGTTGCTGAAGCACACTTTTGCACCTCAGCAAACTTCATGAATGGAAATGCAACACCTCTACTTGTATGACTGTGCAACCACAGGTGGACCACTCCAGACAATACAGACAGGTAAAGAATTGTCCAAGTGCTCTGTAATTTAAGAGTTAGTAGAAAATCTTGTGAATGGAAGCAGTGGCAGCCTAATGGTCAGAAAAAGAAGTTTGTGGGTGGAAGGTGTTAGATTTAAATCCCCCAGTACAGAGGAAAAACCCTCCACCCCACATTATTACTCTGTGAGAGTGTGTTCTTAGTCAACTGCCTTGCTTTAAGGTAAAGTCAACAAAGGAAAGTCTTTTTAACCATACTTATGGTACTTTACATACTTTACCAACATAAATGACAGAAAATCGAGAGACATCAAACTACTGGAAATCAAGCCAAATCTGGTATGATAAAGGCTCACTTAAAGGCTATCATTACCTTAATCTGCCACAGACTCTCTTGACTGGCATTTGAAATCATCAAAACACTCATGGTTTCAACCACTGAATTAAACTTGAAAGCAAAGCTACAGGGAGACATTTGGTTTCAATAGCCATTTTGCCATCTATTTGTCAAGTGTGTGTGTGTGTTTGAGGTATCAACCCCGCTTCCCAAAAGAGGGGAATTAAAGAGACACAAGTTAATTATGGGTGTTTCAGCCAGTGGGAGGACAAAGAGATCAATTAGCACAATTCTACTCAAGAAACAAAGAGCAGCACAACCATGACACACTAGTGAAAGCAGTGTAGTAAATGAAGACATACTGCTGTGTCACTAGTTTGTTCCATCCATAAGGCCACAGGTTTACATCATTAATTGTTCATCAAACGTGGTTTCCAAGTACAGAAAGTGCAGCTGACTCAACAGATGAAATGATAATGCTAAAAGGCCACGACTGCCTAAAACTGGCAGTCACCGGTACTAAGTAAACAACCCCAGTGGAATCTACAAACCCCTCTCTTTTTTCCATAATTCTAAGAAGCAGGTTGTATTGGTGCTACCACCATTTTAAATATTTGAAATTACAAAGTGGATTAAAAACAGAACACAACAAAATGGAAAGCAAACCTGTGCAATATCAGTAAAATATGATTAAAAACAATATTGAGATGGACAGCATGTCTGTTCTGAGTCTTGCACTGATCAACCGATAGCAATAAAGTTGACTATATGACACATGTTGAATAAAAGCCCCATGATTTGCATAGTAAAGCAGATATGAAGAAATGCTCATGTTTGGGGAAAGAAACAGGTGGGAATGGACATGATTACACAAATAAATCAAATGAAAATGAATATTTAATAGATAAATAACAGACAGATAACAGATAAAAGAACATTTATAAAAAATAATGGAAACCAAACAAATACATAAGCAAATTCAAACAAATATAAATTTATATCACTGCACGTCTTTGGACTGTGGGAGGAAGCTGGAGTACACGGAGAGAACCCACGCAGACACGGGGAGAACATGCAAACTCCACACAGAAGTGGGATTAGGTTAATTGGAGATTCTAAATTGGCCGTAGGTGTGAATGTGAGTGTGAATGGTTGTCTGTGTTAGCCCTGTGATAGAGTGGCGACCTGCCCAGGGTGTACCCCGCCTCTCGCCCTATGACAGCTGGGATAGGCTCCAGCCCCCACCCGTGACCCTAAATAGGATAAGCGGAAGAAAATGGATGGATAAATTTATATCACATTTCTAAATAAAGGCCTACATTTATCATTAATTCTATAATAGTATGATAATTGTTTTACTGACTCATTTATTTATTTCTTTATAGTTTAGGAAGTTTCAGTCTGGCATCTTTACTGGAATCTGGTAACTTGTAAGCGTTGCTAATAAAATGTAACTGTGTGCAAATGATATTGGTTTAATGATAAGAAATGGATTTGCCTTTGCCCCAGCACAGAAACAGTGTTTTGTCATTTGGCCTTTCCTGAAATTCAATGGATTAATGGTTACTAAACAGCTATGCTGTTGCTTTGGTGTAAACATAGCAAATCAGTTTGTTCCTTTTGGAATAACTCTACTCTTCATACAGTGCATGGCAAGTTTAATTGTACTGGAAGTTGCTGTGATTGTGTTGATTGTTACTTCTCAAAGTGTACTTCCTCTCCCACACTGCTTCCAGATGTCCCTCAAAGCAACGGTTTTGATCTGATGTTTACTTTCCATATTCTGTTTGGTTACAAAAGCAGTGCTGGCTAAAGGCATAGATTCTCTATTATTTAATTTTGTTGAGATTTAAACATGTAAAACTAGTCTTACTGCATGCACACACACACACACACACACACAGCATACATCAATATTTCAGGTTGTTGTTGTTAGAAAGCTGAGTTGCGCTGAGAAGTGATTTGCTGTGAGGTTGACACCTGTACTGTGAAAACCTTGCAAAAAGGAGCCACAAATGCATGTATGCACACGTAAACAAAAAAATGTTAAAGTATGGATTTGCGAAGTTTGAGCGCTTGTTGTGTGAGACAGTATCATCACTCATGCTCACATTACTCTGCAGTTATACTTGTGATGCTCCACAGCAGAGCAGAGCTAACCACGTGTAAGTTTCTGTTACATCTGCATGTAACAACTACACACCTGTGCAGAATATGAGAAGACTGTTCAGGTTGCTTCTGCGTGTGAGAAAAGCTCTGTGAACAGATGTTTGTGATTGCCCGTAAGCTCATCTCTGTATTGTTGTGGTTGTGAGCGCTTGTATGTGCACTGATCCAGGCCACTGTGAAAACTGTAGTCATGCATCTGTGCTGTAGGTCTACTGGTCGTTATTCTCGAAGAGCGTGAG
>VUQI01000467.1:0-13357 GCA_015106735.1 Paratilapia polleni | reverse complement strand
CAGTATTCATATTGACAGAAAGACTTTTTCTGACCATTTACTGAATAAAAAAAAAAAAAAACATTCCCTGCCTAATTGAAAATTAAGGCTGAAACAGAAGCCAAATTGTAGCATTTTAAAAGAAGCAAAAAGCACTCATATAATAACCTATAATGACCTACAAAAGTGCTATGGATGCAAAACATTCCCAAGACTGTTCTCGTGAGTAACGATGAGATAATGACAATCGAGAGATCCTCAAAGAGGCAGGAACCCTTACAGTGTAAAGTAGCACTAGAGTGTCTGACATATGTTTAATTCAGTGAGAGAAACCTGCTCTTCACAGTTACCATAGCCTCCCCCTTTATTTAGAGTCTGATTCACAATGCATAAGCACAAAGCACGGATGAGACCCTGCAGAAATGTGTGCTTATCTCAGAGGAGGTGAGGCAATGCTCGAATTTATAAATTGTTAATCTATATGTTGTTCTGTTGTCTAATGTGTGACCAGGCATGAACAATGATGCACGGTTATGTGTACTGGAAAGCTGTTATGTGTTTTTTAATTGAAAGCCCTCAAGAAAATCAAGACAAATGAAGAAATGAATTATTGCGTGAAACAAAATGGAAAGGGAATTATATGGTGAGAAGCTGGGTCCTTAAAGACTTTTCTGTTACTGTCATTAAGAGGATCTATTCAGTCATTCCTCAATAAAATTTTCAATCGTCCCATCTGTGCTCATTCGACATTCCTTTATGAGCAGATTCTGCTCATAAAGGATTGCACATCAACTGGAAGATAAAATCCCTTCCACTTTTAAAGATCCTTGTGTGCAGCATGGACCACACCAGACTCTGGTACCAGAACAAGTAGAGAGGTGGAGCAATATACCTGTAGGCTGGTAAAGAGAGGCTTCAAATAAAGTACCTGGGTCTTGTGGAGAGGAGCTCGAATAGCTATCGTCCTCATACATATCGAAATTACTGGGAGAATTGCTGTAAATTGCAGCTATCTCCACTTCAGCACTGCAATCTAGTGCAGATGGAGTGTCTGCCAGGGTACAGCTGCACCAATCAGAGACAGTGTACCCTCCTGAAGGAAGCACAGGCAGAGCTGGGGGCCAAGGCATCATTGTGTCCGCTTCAGGAGTGATTGGCAAAGCCTCAGCTGCCTGGCTGACTGGATCCCTGGACGCTCAACATCAGTGTGTCAGACTCACTGAGGAAGAATCATACTCTTGAATAATTGATTGAATATGAATGCAGTATTGAAGGAGCTTTAACCGAAAACACTTACAAGTGTTTTAAATAATAGATTGCAGGGGATTGTAGTTTTTATTTCTCTTTGTCATATGGGATATGGTATCATATGATACTTCATTGTATTTTCAGACAGCTGGGTTCCAGAGTAATCTTAATCAGTTCCCCTGGGTTGAACTGCACTCTGTAACTTGTGCTGGCACATTAATCAACATATTGAATGCATTTAGTGCACAAGTGCACATGTAGTCACACCTGTAAAACTGTAATAGTCCTTGATAAGATTTCCTAGTAGACTAAGATGTTTCTTTGCTTTTGCCCAAGAAATGCAGCAAAACAGGAGGCGTAACTAGATTTGAGGTTTCAAGCAACACATACTGACGCACATGCATATAAAAATTAGTATTACTGAGTATCTATCTGAGTATGAATCAAGTGATTTGTAAATAGTGTAATAATTCTAAAGGGCAAACATTTGCAGACAGATATAAAGCAAAAACATTGTTCTGAAACATAACATCTTGGTTGAAAAAGTCAGTTCAATGAGCACACTGAAGGCTACAAAGGAGACAAAACAGAGCTTTCACACACCCACACTAAAAGAAACTAGTCAATGACCTGAGACAGACATCATTTATCTAGTGCAGTATATGCATTTTTAGTGCACTGTACATTTACAAGGATTTTTGGTCTTCTTTCCAAGTGTTAAGTGAATAGTTAGGCACCAAAGTAATACATAAGTTTTAAAAAGCACCTTTCATGTGGAGCCAATTATTATGGCAGCAACTGTATGAAACACTGTTGCAGAAAAACACTCTTAAAATTGTACACTGTGTCACAGTGAGGAATTAAATATAGTGTTAGCAAACTGCTGTGGTTGTACTACCTCATGAAATGGTTTTCTGGATTATAATTACTAGTGGGTACGGCTGGAGGAAGGAAATCTGCAGGGTAGCAAGCCAATGGCTGTATAAAACACAGAACCAATGTTGGTGGGCAGATACTGGCTGTATGGAGCTGCACAAGGCACTAAAAAACAAAGGTTTTCCTGACTTCATCCATAGTTGATCAAACTCAGAATTGTATTGCTTTTTTTCCAGTATGTTGTAATGTTGCTGTGAAAGGCTTTGCACATATGGAATTAGCATTGCTCTGCATTATTCCAAATGTAAATCCCAGTGTAAATTTTGGAGTTATTTTATTAACAATTGTAAATGTATAATAAAAGTATGATGGGTCAATTTGAATGATGTTGCACTTGTTGGCAATATGCAAGGCACTCCCCAAGTCAAAGAACATGTTAAATGATGCACATTTTTCAGCCAAATAATGACTGATTCCCAAATGTAAAAATAATTTGTTTGGGTTTTCTGCTTTGTTAGTTGCAAATTAATAGATCAGTGTCACTATATTTAATGATGACATTACAAGGCTTTTAACAATAATGATGGAAGAACACCATGCCATACTTACGAGGGGGAGCATTTACCTAAAGGTGGGAATAACTAATGGATTAATTGTATTTAGTGTTGTTTAATGGCATGCATTTGAAATGAAATTTCATTTCCTTATATAAAAAAAGTAAAAAAAAAACAAAACAAAAAAAACGTTAGTGTTTAAATCTGCTAAACAAAAAATGACCAATGAACCATAAAAAGGTTACTGGCTAACTACCTCATAGTTATCTCAAAAGACCATACTAATATAGTCTTACATATAAACTGGCAACTTGTTTCTTAGTGGAGTCTGGAGGATTAAATGTCACCTGCTGTAAATAACACAGGCTTTTGAATTTAAGATTCGCTTCCTCAGGCAGAACAAATCATCTAGCGACTACTTCTGCATTATAGAAAAGACAAATGGCAAATTATATATAAAATTTTTTAATGTCCAATCATTCTTACAGTATGGTTATGGGGGCTATTGTGTGAAGCAGAGAGAATGAAGAGTTTTCACAGCTATGCGAAAGGAGTTTTTTTAGAAACAATGGAAGCGACACATGGGGGATGGATGGTGAGCGCCTGGTGGAATAATGAGGCTATTTATTCCCTCTAACGGGAACAGTGAGAGTTCAGGGGTAGACTGTGTAGAGCCTTCTAGAGAGTTTCTATAAGCTGCGACCTTCCTGTAAGGTACAGCAGTGTCAAATCAGCTTCCTATGCACACTGCATTTATGCATGTATGTGCATTTACATGTGCGATACAATACCCCTGGCAGGAATGTGCCATATAGTGGTGTAATTCTGGAAGTAGTCCAATACTAGCTTCATTAATTATGCATATAAAGATTATATGTAACTTTTCTTATTTTTCAGCTTTAGTCCCTCTTTTACTTCCCTTTATGTATCTCTTTCTTCTTCACAACCCATTGGATTTTCCTCCTTGACCACTGCTTTCTTCTCTTCCTCCATGGTGAGCAGTTCTGATCACTAACAAAGTCTTCTTTCCTTTTCCAGTTATTTCTACAGTTTTCTTTCTCATCTATCTATTTTTTAACCTTTCCTATCGGTCTAAGTCCCTTAATGTCTAAATATATAATTTGCTTTCACATACTGTATGAGCATGGGCATGGCAAGGTGTGAAGCCAAAAGCCTTCCCTTTAAATGAGACAGAGGCATCCCCTATCTGTTAAAGACTGGAGCAATAAATCTTCCAGAGTGCAATCAATCAGCAATCTATTCTCCTTTGTCCACTAACTGGTGAATGGTAAGAGGCACTGACCCCTGACCTCGCTGCTGTCAGTGGTGCTGCTACTACTGGGAGAAGATGCAGGACCAGATGACTGGAGTGTTTGACAGATTGTCAGAGATGAACCATTGATAGGGTCAAGACACATCTACTGCAATTGTTTTTAGCTGGGTTTATAACTTCTCTATGTCTCAGAACAGGTATACTTGTAGTGTAATTGTAGTTGCTATCTACCTGACCTTTCCAGTCCCATCTTGGACTACAGGGTTGTGCAAGGTAAAGAAAAGGGCCAGTTTTATCACTTGTTCCCATCAGTTGATCAAATGTTTGTTCAAAACTTTCCTGGATTGCTCCAATGGCAAAAAACTGTCCACAGTCATAATAATGATGGAAAAAAAGAAAGAAAAAAAAAACACAAAGAAAAGCAAAATGAGCCGTCATCCTCATGGGAATTGTGATGTTCTTTGAGTCATGCTCTCTTTGTAGATATAGTCCTCCTTTAGATTTTCTACTGGGTGACAAGAATATAAATACAAGCTTCAGGAAGCAGCATTGTGATACATGCAGGCTGTGGAGGATGAATGTGTATAAGGATGTGTTTATGCATGAATGTGTGGGAAAGAAAAAGATTAGGTGGCATGAAAACAGAGACATACTGTAGTTATAAAAAGTGAAGATGTGGACTGACTATATGGGTGCATTGCTACATAAAATATTTTAACCGTGTTAATCATACATCCTTAATTCTTGCATTCATGACTGTGAGCAACATGTCTACAAATACCTTGTTCTGTTTATTTAGCATATGCCCTTAAGATGCTGTAGTAAGAGTGATTGTGGTTATGCACCACGCAGTGTGGTAAAGTCAATCAAGGATCAACAACCTTGAAACCTCCAAACAATGGCAGCTAAAGCTCTGTGTTAATATGATCATCTTTCAGTGGTTCTTATAGCCTCTGACCTGTTTTATATCATCTGTAGCAAGCAAGCTGTGGTTTAATTTTTTAAAAATGTACTACTGCATCTCAAGAAAATTAAATATCATGAAAAAGTTCTTTTTTTTCATGTATACCTTCATATATTCTATATTCATTATGTGTAAAGTGAATATTTCAAGCCTTTTTTGTTTTAATTTGGATGATTAGCTCGTGAAAATAAGAAATCCAGTATTTCAAATGATTAAAATACTTCCTAAGATCAATCAGTAAAAGATTTACAATTCAGAAATGTCCGACTTCTGAAAATTATGTTCATTTATACACTCAAGTAGTTTTGGCACTGTGGGCGGGTGCTAAGTCCTACTGGTAAAATAAATTGGCATAAAGCTTGTCAGCAGGTGTAAGCATGAAGGTCTCTGTCTCCTGGTAGACGGCTGGGTTGACTTTGGACTTGACAAAACACAGTGGACCAACGAAGACCAACAGCAGCAGATGACATGGCACCACAAACCATCACAGACTGTGTAAACTTCACACTGGACCAGACACCTTGGATTCTGTGCCTCTCCACTCTTCCTCCAGACTCTAGGACCTTGATGTCCAAATGAAATTCACTTTTATCTAAAAAGAGGACTTTGGAACACTGAGCAGCAGTTCAGTTCTTTTTGTACTTAGCCCAGGTAAGACGCTTCTGACAATGTCTCTGGGTCAGGAGTGACTTGATATTAGGAATGTGACAGCTGTAGCCCCTTCCCTGAAGACGTCTCTGCATGGTGGCTCTTGATGCACTGACACCAGCCTCAGTCCACGCCTTGTGAAGTTCTCCCAAGTTCTTCAAGATTCGATTTTCCTGACCATCCTGTTCCATAACGTCCAGTCAACATTTCATTAATATGCTTTGATACAGGACTCTGCAAACAGCCGGTCTTTTCAGCAATGACTTTCTGTGGCTTACCCACCCTCCTGGAGGGTGTCAATGATCGTCATCTGGACAACTGTCCAACTGTTCCCCAGAGAGAGATACAAGGTTTACAACATTTATACCGTTTGAATAGTAATTTACTCACACTCATAATGAAATAAATTTCTGATTTTCATGAGCTATAATCCATAACCATCAAAACTGAAACAAACAAACAAAAAGGCTTGAAATATTTCACGTTATGCGTAATGAATATAGGATATCTGAAAGTTTACATTTTTGGCACTACTATATATACTGTACAATTTATATGTAACAGCTATTAACAAAGCAATAGATTAATCAACCACGTACGTGTACATATCCCATTCATGCAAAGAATAGACAGAAATGCTCTCTTTAAGCATTTTTGGCCCTAATACATCCATGGAGTTTCAGTTCCATTGTACACGTGGACACTGTGTTCTCGCCAGACTGAAGATGAATGGGCTCCCCTGCTGTGTGTGGCTCCTGTGCTTCTCTAAGCTCTGAGTAGTTCTACAGGCTGGGAGTTAATTGCCACAGACTCTGTGCTATTTCACATTGATCTTAGCAACATAGGCAGGATTCCTGCCACAGAAAAGAGTTACAGACAGGAGAGAGATGAAAGGAAAAAAAACAGCAAAAGAAAGACAAAAGGCATGCTTGGCAATTACACAGTATACCTACTGGTTTACTATTTGTATTTGTGTGTGAGTGCAGATGGGTGTGAGTGTGTTTTCCTCTTCTGTCATTGTTAGAGCCTTTCTAATATTCAATGAACACTTTAACATTTTTCTGACTTTGCTATGATCCACTGATTTTTCCTCCCCTTTTCTTAGAGGCTGATTTTGGTTTTTTTTTCTTGTTTATGTGAAGTGGCCGTCACTCGAAGAGAACAGCCAAATCTTTAAAACACCCATCTCCAAATTATAGTCATCCTCCTGCCTGGTTTCCATCTGCAGTCTCACTTTTGCATAAACACACACAAACATGCAAGTGCCTTATTCTTTGTACCCCACCTCCCTATAACCACATGAGCTTACAATACTCGGGGCGGGCTAAGAGTTCAATTACAGCGCTTGCATGTGCCCCACTCATTAAAGGTGAGCGTTATGTAACACGGTTAACACTGCAATTTTCAGCAGAATTTTGTGCAATTTTAGTGACAGACAGGAGAGAAGACTGTAGAGGAGGAAAAGGGGTTTTCTTTTCTATTTCTTCTCAGTGGCGACTGTAAGTGTATCTTTAATGGGGCAGGCAACCGAGGAATGTTAGATCACAACAAGGCAATCTTCAGATAAAGGATGACTTCCAGGCAGAGCAGTCAAGATGCATGGGTCTTATTACACTGTTCCTACACTTGCGCTGCTGGGGACCATCACAAAAATATGATGATGTGACATTCTCTGGACTTGCTTAGGAAAGAAAGGATCATAGAGTACCTGGAGTGATAAACAAATTTAGTAGTGCTTAAAGGTAATAATAAAAATATCAGTTGTTGCTAGAAAGTGCAAGCCTTGTGTTTCTAAAAACATTACTTTTCAGATTTTTTTTTCAAATAACTATACAAAGCATTGATTGGTGTCTTTATAAATATTCAGATAATTGTTTGTCTCAATAAGTTATTGTTAACATTTTGCCTAATTTCTTCCTCTATTTTAATAAATTTGCCCCGGACCACTTGTAATAAAAGATTAAGTGCAATGAATAGGTTATTGAAGCCAGCATTAGCTGTAACTAGATGCAAATGCTAAATGAAACTCCAGCGTGCCACATTTTGCCTGTAGTCTTTGCATGTCCCATTCTCTAAACACTTAAAATACTTTTCAGCTTCAAGTGAACGATATGACAATGGTCTGATCATTTTTGGGATTATAGCTTGCCATCTGGACACAACAACAATTGTTTTCTTCAATTAAAAAGAATACCCAAACACGAGGCACAGAAGGAAGAGCACAAAAATAAAACATGAGCTTTAATTTTTAGCTTGTATACGATAAAAAAAAAAAAAAAAAAAAAAAAAAAACAAAAAAAGAAAAAAAAAAAAAAAAAAAAAAAAACGATGAAAAAAAAAAAAAAAAAAAAAAAAAAAAAAAAAAAAAAAAAAAAAAAATCTGTATATGCAAAGATATTAGTAAGTTCAAAAGATTAAAACATGTTACTGACCTGTTTCTTATAAATTATACATTCAGTTTAAAAGTTTATTTGAAGAAAAGTGATTTCAGGATGATATTTCACCTAAAAAGGCAAGGCTCTGGTTAATGTTAATAGATTTTTAAAAAATTACAAGATGTTCCAAGCCTTGGATATACAAATGGTGTCTGTTTACTATTAATTTACCACAACAGTTGAACAGAAAATGTGAAATGCTGATAAGTAATGTATCTACACTTTCACTTTCATATTACCCTGGAATAGTTCATCTTGAAATGCAAAAACCCATTCATCCCCATCTCCCCCCCACGGGGTACATCCTGGACTTGTCACAGGTCCATCACAGGGCTACCACAGAGAGACAGGAAACATTTGTGCTCACAAACAGAATCAAATTAACCTAATATGTGTGTCTTTGGACTGTGGGAGGTAACTACAGCACATGCAGAAAAGCACAGAGAAAAATATGCAAACTCTACACAGGTACCCACCAACCCAAACCCCTGTTGCTGCAAGGTGAATGTTCTAACCACTGCACTACGGCAAAAACTACTCACAGCAAATACAAAAGAACTCACAATTTAAGTTTTTGTTTAGTCGTTTTAAGTATTCACAAGCATTAATGCCTCTTTTCCACGGACACAGTGCTGGTGCTGTCTTTTGGTTCGCAGAGGTTTTAGGGCTGAATGTTGTTTTTGCAATAGGAGGGAAGTAGTTGCAGACAAAATGTGTTGGCTACTTCTGCAAACTGTCTGTGGTTTTCTTGCCATATCCCCTCCTATAACCAATCTAAGGTCCAGTAAGTAGAGTCATTTTTGGCAGAACAAGGTCAGGAAGGACTGTGGTTTTGGTCTTTTGGTCTAAGTGCAACAAACTCTGTGCTTATCTGATTATCATGTAAATGAATATGAATATTAAGTCAAGCTTTGGTTGCCTCAATCTAAAAAAGCAAAACACTGGCAGCATACTTCGGGCAACAGAAGGGCAAGTGTGTGCATATCCAGGCAAAATAAAACTTGGGGGCCAGAAAAAGAAAAAGTCACAAATGTTGAAATGTGGCCTTTGCAACAAAGTTTGACTTATAGTAAGAGTTGTACTATTAAAGTAAGTCAAATAGTGTACAGACTGTTCTGCTTTTTATTGGAACATAATCCAGGCAGCATTTCCCCATCAAAACAAAACTGACAAAACAAATGAGCAGTAATGTAACCATATAAATATATTTTATAAGAGACAAGGTTGGTTGTCCGTGGTAATAAAAGAGCCCTATAGGAAGGTAACTAGAGAAACAACCTGGTAGGCATCTTTTCAAAGAGGTTAAGCTGAAACTAATTTGCTTTATTAAAGGTTAATAAATGTACCTGAAATGAACCTGAAAATGGAAAAGTTGAAATTTATTAAATTATTTATGAATAAAGTCCTCAGTTACAGCCTACAGATTTGATAAATAGAACAGCTCGTCAAAAATGGAACAAAAGGTTCACTTGGAAGTGTATTTTATTTCAAGCGGGAAGCAGTAGAGTCCATTGATTCTCTGTATTTCTGCCTGAAAACAGCATAAAAAAATCCATTAAATCATTTAAAGGATTTAAACGTTTGCTCAGCTTGTTCAGAGATGGGACACTGCACCTCCAGCTTCTGAAGCCATGATGGATGTAATGCAGATAATCTCCTGAGCATTGCTTACATCCAGCTGTCCTTGATAGTGAAACAAAATCACTTCATGTAATGACTATATTGACCATATAACTGACAAGCCACTCAGCACAAATTTGGTCAGTGGCCTCGAGAGATGTAATCTGCTTGGCTGACCTCCTGCCCTATGTCATCTCTCACTTTTATTGCCTGCACACGTGTCATTTTCACCTAAAGCTTTGCTTCATTTTACAGTCAAGAGTCTCATGCTGTGCTGTAGATCAGCTGCTACTCTACTCTCACACAGTAGTTCACTTAATGGAATTAAACCCATCTGTCTGTATTTTAGCAAGAGTCAGCAGCATTACTCTCTCACGGTTATGCAAATGTCCCTTGACTAGAGTCCATTCATCTCCAGTGCAGCTGGGTTGTGGTCCCTTAGAAATATGAGGTGTCTGTGACTGATTAATAGAGCAGATAGAGCTTGCCTTCAAGCAGCATTGTGAAGGGTTACTTCTGTTGCTTGACTCTTCTCTCTGTTTTCACCCAAGACAAAATTATTTTTAACTTACTCAGAGTTTAGCAGCTTAAAAAATATGCTCAACATTTGTGAATATGTGTGTTTGCTTTCTTGTTGGGAGTTAGATGGGAAAATTAGAAACACCAGTAATAAATAAAGAGGGAAATGGTAAGCTTAGATGCTTTGAGAATATACTAACCACATTAGACCTTCTAGACTTTCTCAAGCTTACTAATAAACACTATGAAAAGTGAACTCTAGAGGCTCTGATGGTGTATTTTTTTAACCTCTTGAAAGAGCCAGGCTAGCTATTTCATCACGCTTTCACCTCTTATGCTAAGCAGCAGCTAGCTGCTGGATGTTGCCCCCCAAAAAATCCCATACTTCAATTGATTCCCATTCAAAAAGCTCCATCTTCTGTCTAGAAATCAATGTATAGCCACAATACTAAACAATGTCAGCTGGCTGCTATCCCCAGCTTCTGAACTTGCTCTGCCTCACACTTTGGAGGTCGTGTTCAGGTCTAAAACACAAATACATAAAATTCAAGGTGTAACAGAAGGTCCTCACAGAATGCTATCTCGCAATATTTAGGTGAATTTGCATTTAATCTGTCATATCTGCTCTGTTACCCCAGTGAAGCTGAAGGGTCTAACTTCAGCCCCTGAGTGGTTAGGTTGGTGTTTCCAGTATGCTATATATAATTATAAACTGCCACTCTTTAAGTCAAACATGCTCCAGTACAAACCATGGACTGTATATAAAAGAAGGGCATAGTTACCATGACATCAGCCATGGATTTGTGGAAGTCCATTTTGAAGTGTTGGGTGGGGTATTTCAGGCATCATTATCTGTATTTTTCAAGAAACAACAAAACAAAAACAGATGTGACCATATCTGGATGAGTGGGTAGAGCTGACACTAACACTAGCACTAGAGATTATAAAAGAGGATTATGGCACTCAAAAAAATCTGAGATGAAATCTATGAGAGAAACATAGTGGTAGTATCACTTAAATCTCTGAGGTCTAAATCATCATAGGTGGTAACCCTAACCCTAACCCTACCCCTCTATTTTGGAGAAGGACAAAACAGACTTTTTTTGGGGGAAAAAATGTGAATAGTTTTTGATGTGTGCAAGTTAAAATAATTGTTTTCTTTGTTCCCTGACTCAGGAGAGCACTTTAACAAAAACAAAAATTACATATCCTGGTTGCCTAGCGTTAGAGTTATGGTTAGTCCTGGGGTTGGGGGTCATCACTGATGATGACTTAGACCTCAGAGGACTAAAAAAAAAAGGGTTCTTTTAACATTTTAGGGCACTGTAAGGAGATATTTCTTTTTTCTTCATTTTCCTTTTTAGCATTTTCAACATTTTGAAGTGGTGATTCTTTACATGCAGGTTTGTTTTGTTTTTTTGCAGGAACTGTATCTACTGGGAAAATGAACAGTGTCTTCAGAGTGTCTTTTAGTACAACTGAATGTTGAACAAGTAAAGGATTGACAGGAGTGAGAAGCCAAGGACACTACAAGCACATATGGTAGTGGCTAGTCGATCATAGACAAGGGCAGAGGTAGCTACCCCCTGCCTGATCATCTGTTTTACACTAAAAGGGACCATAAGAATGAAGCATAAACTCATTAGGAAAATATTTACTAAGGTCATAGATTAGGTGAGCAGACTTTTAAAGTACTACATCCATCTTTTATATTGTCTGTGGTATAAAGCAGTCAGTGACATCACACCTGATAATGTCCATCTTTATCTATATGCTAAGCTAAACTACGCCATCACCATTAAAGTGGCATCAATTTCTTGACCTAACTCTTTGGGGAAAAAGAGAATAGGCCTGTTTCATAAAAATGTCAGAATAATCCATTAGATATGACATTGCAGAGGTAAAGTGTGGCAATAAAATGTGAAGATATGCAAATCTTACAATGGTCTGAAGGATAAGGGAATTGGAATTTAATGCAGCTTGAATAGTGGGACAGACTTAAAAAGCAGTGATTTACTGTAAATCACTGCGATAACGATATGAAGAAGGCTCTGCCATTTTGCCCTGTCCTCTTCAATAAAGCCATTTCTTGTTTATTACTGGCTCTTCCTTCAGCCTGACTCTGCAAAAAGAATCAGCTTGGGAGGCCACCTTGCTGAAATTTGAAATTATCTGAGTGATAGAAGTGGTGGCTGTAGCCCTGCCAAATTCACTCACTCAGTGTAAGTGCTCTCAATTCAGTCCTCATTTCCTGACTCCTGCCAGTCTCCCCATGGGAGAACAAGAGCTTCTGGCCCATCCTCACAGAGTCCATGCTTTAACAATGACAGTGTATAAGGATGATATTTATTGCTTATGCAGCAATAAAACCTCATTACTTCACTTGAAATGAGTAAAAGAATACCAAAAATTACATTAAGTGTAGTGACCTTGCAATATATGTTCTTATACTGGTTTGAGCTGCTTGAGGTAGAAAATGTTTCTGATAAAGAAATCACAAAAATCTGATTATCCAAAGTACATCGTAATTTTTTCTAACTTTCTATCATAATCAGCCTTTTAAATGCTTTCTCTTAAGCCACACAAGCCCTGCAGCTGAAGGGACTGCAGTGTCAATTAGTTGTTATTGTTAATATCAGATAAACTGTGTACCTGTCATAGCCCTGTACTGGTTTGCTTGTGGAAATTTCCAACTCTCTCCAAGGCCTGGAATGACTCCACCTTTGGGTGGAACCCTGACGCCCACACCTCGCCGAAAAACACCTGTGCTGCATTCACCCTCATTACCTGCCTGCTCTTAAGGACCAGCTCAAGCACTCAACCTTCGCCAGATTGTCTGCTTACTCATGCGGTAATCAGGTCTCACTTTTGTATTATCTGCATCAGAATTTCCCTGTGCTCATCTTCATTGTTTTTGTCTCCAGTCCCGGGCTAAGTGTGGGCTCCCTACCTACCCACCTATCTGTTCACCATTGGGCTGGTCCGCCCTCGCCTGTTAGTAACCTGGATCATTCCCTGCAAACCATTCTCTTGCCTGTCCACCCTCCATCACCTCCGGTCCTTGGATACGCAAACCAGTGGGTTCAACCCTCCTCTCCTGGATCTTCGCCCAATTCCTCAAGTAAGCGCATGTTGAATATACTCACCTCCCTGTATTTGGACATTCTCTGGATTTCACCTACTTCATCTAACAGTCTTCTCCTTTCTCTCAGAATCCTCTCCCCATGTTCAACTTGGCTCT
>VUQI01000465.1:6230-17654 GCA_015106735.1 Paratilapia polleni | reverse complement strand
TTTTTCTCCTCTCTGCTTTTTTTTTTTTTCCATTGTCTGTCAGGTCAATCAGCCTAAAGCACACACACACATGCAGTTGCCCTGCTTGCTGATCTTAACAAAGGTCTGTGACACAGTGACATTTGGAAGTAGATGAAATGACCGGCAGGGTCGGGGAGTGCTGTGCTCCATGTTTTACTGCTCAGGAATAAGAGCTCTTAAGACCTGAAAAGAACACACACACACACACAAGCCTCTTTAGGACCTCAATACCTGCTTCAATACCTTTCTATTCACATCCCTGCTCACTGGGTGCTCTGCTCCGCGGAGCCTTTCAGGGTCCTTGTTGGGGCCGAGGCACTACAGGATCCAATCAAACCTCAGTCTAAAGCCCATTAAGGAGCAGGACCAGGGGCTGTTGAGCTGTTAAATGTATAATTTAAAAGTCTTATATTACTGAAGCTGGAGGAAAAACTTCATATCACATAGAGGCACCTTTTTCTCCAGGAATTAAGTAACACATTCTTATTTTGCCCATGACATGCATGATTGATGTCTGAAATCACAGCACAGGATAAATGGATTTTCACTGGTTTGCATAATAAAATGGGTTTCGCAACCTTAAAAACATGTGAAGACTGTAAAATCACGGTTTTCGCAATAACAATGCTGCTTTCGCAACACCAAAGAAAAAAAAAGTGGTGAAGCCTTACTTTCCTTCCTTAATTCTGCAATTGATTTTCACATCCTGATTATTACCAACTGAACCTTTAGTGTTCCTTTGCATTTTGTCGTTTCTCTTTCACTCTCCCATATCCTCTTCTACACTCCTCTTACAGTCGACAAATTGCACAAAAAGACCAAAACCAATATTGTCTGTGCAGCCAAAGCCTCATATATGCTATTCCTCAGAGCCCATTGAGCTCCACTGTTGCCCAGAAACTATCAAAGACACATTGTTGCACTTGTGATCATGAAAATTGGCTTTTTTTTCCCCTTTTTCTTTTTTTTTTTTTTGGAAACTTATTAATCAGCGCCTGAAAATAGTCCCCAGAAAGGTAGGATTTAAACATACAATGCTCACCTAACGCTAATGGGCTTTGGTGGATACTGCTATAGACACAAGGGCCAAGTTAAAAAAAAAAATTATGCTGTTGTTGTTGACACCAGGAAAACTCCCTTAGGGGTTTGAGTTACATATCGCAGCCTGTGTATCATATTGTGATTTTAGTGCCTGAATGATGACAGTAGGTGGGAATTCAACTTCTCCTTTCTGCATGACCTCATTCTCCTGACAGAAGCAAATGTAAAATTGTAAAATCTATCCCCCACGTCTCTTTAATTTTATAATGATGAAATTTGTATTATTTTTCTTAGTTTCCTAACATCTTTTTATTGTTATTTTTCTATATAAGTACCTTCATTTTCCTATGAAGGTGCTCATGTAGAATATTTTGCAGTTTCTGTGCTGCTGCAGCTTTAAATATAAATCTTGATCATCTCACAGTGAACTTGTAGCCTCCACATTTCACCACGACGTGTCTGTAGTTTTCTGCCGTTCTGCCGAGTTTCTCCCTTCACAATGCCCTCATCAGCGACTGCTGTCAGAGCCAACAATGCCCAGAGTGACAGCTGCCTTTGCTGGCCCGCACTGCCACCAAGTTTAAGTTACAGGAGATATTGATTCTCGATGGGGCGCTGGCTGCCTGGGTTAGCACACACAATGCAGGGGCAACAATGTGGCTGCATTGTCCAGGTCACAGTGCTGAGCAGGAGACTGACAGCGTACAGCGAGCTATGAGTTCATTAGACCAGCACTGCTCTCCTTTCTCCTTCTCTCTCTCTCTTTCTCTCTGCCCTTCTTGGTACTCATTAACATCCAGTATCAGCCACTGAGTTACAGGTATTAGCTGAGGAACACTGAAGATGGCCACACAAGGGCATGCCGCCTGGTTAAACTCATGAACGCACACACACCGAGAGTGACACATTAGGAATTAGCTCCATGTCCAGCCTGCTTCTAATTTTCACATTAAAAAAAGCATATTAAGAAATAATGGGCTCCCCATAGTTCACATAACTTACTGGCTCTAGTTATCTCTGTCTCTCAGTCTTTCTAGAGGACTTAGGTCACTGCGTGTACTAAGACTTGTGCAGATGAAAAGCTCGGAGGGTGAGAGTTTGGGACTATTATTCTCCAAGCCCTGGTCCAACAATTATGGGCAGCCTGCTGAATAGTTCTATGTCATTAGAGCAGGCTAAATTATGCTATCCACTTTGGGATGAAGGTCCTTTCACTCAGAGCCAAAGAGAGAAATAACTGGGAGAAGACAGTAGTGTTCACAATGAAGCTGACAGAGTGTTCAAGGACAGCAGGCTTTCATTTCTCTTCTGGTAATGTTCTATATTAGACTAATGTTCAATTAGGTTGTCAAGGCCTGTTAGTGAAATGTAATTCTTATACAGTGGAGGAGGAGGGGAAAAAAAGCCTTTTATCATATTCCATCATATCGGACATGAATAATTTCCCTTTACGTGTATGGTAAGCTAATCAAATCATTAACCATTCGCTCATGATGATGAATTCAAATAGGTTACGATTTCATGAGAATGAAAGAGAGCCGTTGTAGTGCCGAAGACTTTATTTTAATTCGCGCTGCCACTTCACATGGACAAGGCTCTTAATGTGGCGATACCGCAGTGGCTTTGCATTGCCTACGTGCGGATGCGGGCAAAAAAGCGCGTACGTCCTGAAGTATAACGCAAAATCTGACCTGCAACAAAAAAATCAGCTCAGTCTTAAGTGCTATTTGCTGCAGGGATGTTCTTTTGGATTACAATGTGCTCCACAGGCATTGCTGTTACTGTGCATACACCCTGTGTAGTGTATATATCAAAGCAGATTTGTCTGCTTTCAGCTCACTCTGCTGCAGTCTGTAGCAGACAAACACATAATCAATCACAAGCCCTCTTTTAAATCCTCTTTTTTTGTTTTTTTTTTCTTTTAAATATTGAACGTTTCATGATCCAAAAGAGGCAACGAGAATATAATTTTGTTGGCCAAAGCATTAACCGTGTTATTATTTCAAAATTTAAGGGTTGTTGCTTTTCTCTATCACACTGAAATATGCAAAAAACAAAAAAACAAAACCCAAATATAAATGATACAAATATTCAACTGTATTTGGGTTTCATTGTGTGTTCTAGGATTAAAAGAAGCAAACAGCATCAGTGGGCAATAATTTGCAGGTTTTTTGCTGTCCTCGGGCTCAGGGTGGACTCTCTCGTGGTAATACAGGACATTATGTCTGGTTGGCAGAGCCTTGGCGCTCGTTATATCTAACTGCCAAGGCTCGACTCATAAACCCAAATGCCACGGGGGCAAACGTGGCAGAAATAAACTCCAGTTGACTGGTTACATTTTGTTGTGGCAGTAAAATAGCACAGCCTACACTGAATGGACAAAACAGATTTGTGCCTTTTGTTCTACAAACCAGAGCTTCTCCAGGTTTAAGGTCTCCAATTCTTCAGCTTCTCTCCTGTGATTTTTTTCAGATTTAGTTACAGAAATCAATTTGGATAATACATTTTACTCAGATAATATCATGAAAGAACAAATTATAACATCTCCTTCTGTTATTTCCTGTCTACCGTTTTTCTGTACAGTTCTTTTCTTTTCAATTTTTCTTTCCTTTCCTCACATTTCTAAAAAAAAATTCAGTTTCTTTCACTGTTCCCCTCATTCCTTCTTCCTGTTTCATTTAACTATTAATTTTTCCCTCTTTTTTCTTTTATCTCCCATTCACCCTTTCCTTGCCTTTTTTTACTTTCTTTCTTTCCTCTCCTTTTTGTCCTTTCATTTCCCCTTTTCCTTTCCATTTTTCCACCACTTTTCTTTTTCATTTTCTCTCTTCTCCTTTCTTTTTACTGTCCTTTTTAACCTTTCTTTTCCTTTCCTTTCCCTCCTTTTCCTTCCCTCTCCTCTTTGGCTTTCCTACCCTTTTGTTTCTATTTCCTCTTTTTATCCTCTCTTATTTCCTTTTCATCACCTTCCTATATCTACTGCTTTTCTTCTTTCCTTTCCTCTCCTCTTCTGTCCTTTCTTTTCTCCTTTTGTGTTTTATTTACCTATTTTGTTTAATTTTATTTCCTCCTCTCTCCTGTATTCCCTTTAATTCAATTTCCTCTCCAGTCTTTTCCTCTTTTTATTTCCTCTCATCTTCTGCCCTTTTACTCCGATCCCCCTTTTTCCCTTTCCTTTGCATGATCTCCTTTGCTCTTTGCTTCCAACTCCTCATCTTTTTCCTCATCTCCTTTGTTCTCGTCTTTCTTCTTCTTTTTCTTCTTTGCCTTCATTTTTCTCTGCTTTGCTTTCCTTTTTTCTGTCTCCTTTCCTTTGCCTGTTTCCTTCTTCTCTCCTTTTTCTTCGCACTCCTACTCTCACTCCACCCCTCCTTCTCTCACCTCATCCACAGTTCCTGTCCTCCCACCTCCTGCTCCACCTCCTCGTATCGATTTTGTGTTAGTGAATTTGGAGTCGCGGGGAGCTCGGGAGGAGGGATATTGGCCACTGAGCGGAAGTGAGCAGAGGCGGACGTGGCTACTTCCTGCACAGCGTGATGGTCATTTCATCACCTGGGTCATTTGTCCACACCACCGACACCACCTCTCCCTTGTCTTTTCTCTTTTTTCTACCCTGCTTTTTGCCTTTCTCTCATTTCCTGCCAAGCTTCAGGATGTCTCTAAATACCACGCAGGGCTGCAGACAGAAAGATGACAGACGATGGAGGGTCGCTGTGGGCTGATCATTAGCAGTGCCCTGTGGTTGACTTCAATTAGCCTGCTGAGGCACTGTGCTGCAGCCAAGCACAGTGAGAACATGCAGTCAGGTGGGCTTCACACTTCTCAGATTTACAGTTAGGTTTAGGTTCTAGCACCCCAGAGGCACATGCAGAGCGGCTGTAAATTAGACACAAAGGTTCGGATTTTAAGTTTGATTTCACTGCCTTCAGTTCAGGATTCTGCATGCTCTCAGTCGTGGGATTCTGTACTTGAAAATGAGTGGTGAAATGCATTTTTAAAGGCTGATACTGGCACTAACAGTAATTAAGCTTCAGTCAGTCAATCACTGTCTTTCATTTGGATGTTGTGAAGCTTCAGATAATACTGATTGACCCTGCAGACTCTCTCTACATATTTTGACTGCTATTTTGTAAAAACTAAGGCAGGCAAAATGTCACTGAGCATGGTGACAGTTGATGAGGAGGAGGAGGTGGTGGGGTCTGTGGAGTGGGTAAAATGGCATGATGGAGAAATGCAGACAAGAAATGGAGACAGAAAAATAAAAAAACAAGGAGAGCGAGTGCGAGCAGGGAGGGCCAATCTGCTGTAACAGACAACTGTGGGATTATCAACAACACAGACACCAGACAATGACTGTTGGTGATGTATGTGTGTGTGTATGCAGGAGGGAGGGGGGCAATTATGTATTACTCCCCCCTCCCTCCCTGCATTCCCCTCTCTCTCTACCCCCTACGGCGGCCCTGATGGGACACAGCCTTTCATTTGCTCATTGCGGTAATTGGTGTATGTGAGGGGGAGTTACATGTGCTCAGCTCCCCCTCTGCGTCTGTCAGAGAATTAGAAAATGGAATTCTCTGAAGAGCGCCGTGCGTCTGCCGTCCTCATCCAAGATGACACATTTTCATTATTCGCTCTGTGACAGAACAGATTTCTCTGTCCATTGGCCACCAGCATACATTATGATTTGCAATTCTGAAGATAATTTATATTGAGATAAATTTTTGCATAAGTACATTTAAACAAATGAATGTTAAATTAACAGGTTCAGCAATTAAGCCTTTCATTTTTTTTGTGCTACAGGTAATTCTCATCTCTTTGCAACTGAAAACAGTGTTTAAATTGGTTTACAATTAATCAGCCCTATAGAATAAATAGAAAAGAAAATGCATCAATTCATGCTACGTCTCCCTGTTACATGGCAATCGTAGCGAAAGTCATAATCATAATTTAGAAGCTGGTTGCTAATGTTATTTTTCTTTCTTTGGCAAAGTTTTAGGCCACTGTGACACAAAGTATCCCATTAATGTTTGAAAACCAAAGTTTAGTAAAAACAGTTTAAGTCTGTCATAAAATATGCTTACTTTATTACATTTAAAATTTGTGATTAAGAAGGTTACCATAAAGAAAATATGCATAAATTCCACTGAAGTAAGACTCTGCAGAGATAAACATAACTGCTCTGCAAAGCTAAAATGAAACAGTTTAGATTTGGCTGATTTCATTACATTTAAAGTTCGCGATTAAAAAGGTAAGGTCTTTATTTTGAAAAGTAACAGCATTAACATTTCCACTGGTATGCATTTTGTATTTTTCTGTAGCAATCACAATGGTTCACAGCTACTGTGAAAAGCCTGTGCTTGTGTTGGAAAATGCTACAAATTCATGTCAGGGTTGCTATAAATCACTTCATGTCTGAAGAGATCAAACATACAAGGGAACAAAAAATGCAGCACCAGATATAGCTGTCTAAAATATTATGAGTTAAACTGTATTTTTTGAAAAGAATACTGGATATATAAATATATATGTAACCCTTTGGCAGTCTATTCAAGAGTGAATGAAAGAGTGTGTGATCTCCAGTCATGGCTGGAGAAACGCTGAGAGGGAGAGAACAGACAAAAACAGCCAGACCACTGACCTCTCACCGAGGGAGCATCCTGTACACTGCGGCCTGAGATGGGGGCTCGCCGCAGGGGGAGAAGCAGCCAGAGATGTGGGGGCGGTGGGCAGGTGGGTTGGGGGGTTGGGGTTGGGGGTGGGGGGGTGGCTGTTGCTGGAAAAGCAGCAGGGAAGGTGAGGTGGAGAGGCGAGGGGAGCTTTGAGAGCAGAGGTTATTGGGTTAGTGGAAGGACCGCGAATGGAAAGAACAGAAGAGACGCAGGGAAAGGAGGTAGGTAGAAGGAGAGGATGAGGGGTGCCTTGTTGAGGGAGGAGAGGTGAGGGAAGTGGTGTAAGAGAGGTGCAAGGGAGAGGAGAGAAATGGAGGAGTGAGAAAGAAAAGGTGCTATGTGGGGATTAAAGCTCAAATGAGCGACATATGGAAAAGGTGAAGCGCATGTGGGAGGAAAGCGGGACAAGGAAAGAGGACAGAGAGAAATCCTTCTTTTAAAGACTGCATTTTGTTCCACGCTTCACTTAAGACTCCCTTATTCACCTGGCACCAAACTTAACGATGACATAAACAGACAGATCAAAATCAACTGCAGGTGTAAATGCCCCCGAGGTGAGTTCAGATCCAGTCTGCATGCAGTAATTGTGTACACAGACGTAAACTAACAAAGAGGTGGGGGGCAGCTCAGACTGCAACCCACTTGTCAGTTGGATTTATGAGGATACTTGTAGACTCAACAGCTGACTGAACAAGACCATGTGCATCCTGTCAATACTAATTATCTCGTAAATATTATCAGAGGAAGTGATGCGCAAAGCAAACTGTGAGAGACCCAAAGTTGATGATAATTTTAATATCAGGCATAGCTTTACTGTTGTGTGTTAATGCTAAGTGGAGAGGAAGAAAGGATTGGGGTTTTTTTTTGTTGTTTTGGGGGGGGGGCTTATGTTTGTCCTTTCACATTTATTAGACTGAGGAGGAGAAGTGAAGGGGAATATCGACAGCAGGATGCCTCCAGAGGATGCAAAGCTAAAGTAGGTGCTGGAGGATGGAGACGTCGGCAGTGGGATGAATAGGAGAACAGGTGCTGCATGTGGAGGAGGGGGGTGGAGGAGGAAAACAGCGGGGCGTAGGGTGAAAGGGCGAGGGCGGTAGTCCGACGACACAGCCGCCAGGGGAGCGGAGGGAGGGAGGGAGGGTGGTGCACATGGCAGGGTGTCCAAGTCAAAAAGCCCTCGCTGAGTTCATGATTTGACACAATTATTTCTTTTCTTGTTATCTGGCCAGGCCTCCAGCACTTTTCCTCAAATCTTCTGCATCCTTTCATTTCATTTTGTGCCACTGCTTCCTGTTATTCTCTTTCCCTTCCATTTCCTTCTCTTCGCATTGACTGCTTCTGTCCCCTAACACTGAACACACAAACGTCTTAAAGCTGCACTGGGAAATTTTCACATCTGCAGCTTTAATACAAATGTATAATAACTGAAATCAGGTTTCACTCCTAAATTTGGATTTGTATCCTAACACAAAGTCTATATGAAACATTTATAACAATAATATTTATAATAATATGATGCTCAAAAAATGAAGGCAACACTTGAACAATCTTAACTTTGGTTTTTGGTCTGATTTTGAATGTAGCCCCTAAAAGGTTGATGATTTTTAGTTTCCACTGTCCGTTTTTACATCATTTTGTTCTCAACAAATTCCACAATGTATGAGCAGTATACTGTCAAATTCCTGCTTAGACCGCTGCCCCCACGAGCCGGACCCAAATAAGCGGCACAACATGGAGGGATGTATGGATGGACGGATGATGTAATACCATTGCATGTTTAAAGTGGGCAGGGCTCAGTTGGAAAAGGGGGATGTCATGTATTTCCGTGCACCAATCAGCATGAAACAATATTTGAGTCTGCTGTGGCATTTGTTAGCCTTTTTGCTTCTCTTTTTCAGGCCACTGTTAATTAATTGTGTCAAATTTTACCGACATAGTCCTCAGCTCTTTGTAAATACTTCTAATATGATGCAGTCAGGGTTGTCTTGGGTTTGGCTTGAAACTTTCATATTTAATTTACAACCTGCCTTTCAAATTCTCATGTCATGGGAATAGGATTTAGTGTTTTTGAAGTTTGATCCATGCAAAGTAATAAAAGTCAGGATAACTCTGCTTCTGCTATGCTTATTCCATTTTAATCTTTCCCCCAACTTCAGACTAAATTGTTAGGGTGCCCCTAACCTTTTCAGGGATTTTAAACGTTAACCTAAGCGCCAGGTCCTGAAGTAGCAACTCCGTGAAGTGATGACCAACAAAATTACCTCCTTTTTTTTATTAAAAAAAACCAAACAACCAAAAACTCTCCCAGAACCAAACCTCACACTGTTTCTCACAAGAACACCAAGTGCAAAAACACACACACCAATTCAAACTGGGACATCACGACAATGTTTTTGCGCTCATGCTGGTTTTCGCCGGTGGTGACAAGCACCTGTACGTTGCATGCAACAAAGGTTCCTAGCAACCGGCGTTCAGGAGAGACATAGTCAGCATGCACACCTGTTTGATCTGCCGGGACCCTCTGTGATAAGTGGCCCTGGTAACCATGGTGACCAGGATATGGGATGGATCCACATGGTGCTATTGAATGGCCTTGGATTATAAACACACACATACATACAGGCACACACACACAAACTTAGGAAGTACACATCATGCTTAAAGAAGTATGCTGCACAAACACACACACTCAGCAATAAACAAGAACACACTCACTATGAAAAACAGCATAAAAACAGCACAAAATCACACGGACCAATTAAAGTCGTACACCTAACGAGGAAGTAGGGGCATGTCGGGTTTCACACCTGCACGCAGACTCGTAACAGACTTCACACATGGAGGAACGTGAAAAAAAAGGTCGCACGTTCAGAGATAAACAGCAAGACATGTAGCCAAGCCCAAACAACCCAATCAGAGGAACAACACAATGCAACGTGTAGAGAGAAACGAGGCGGCAGATGGCCGACGTGCTGACGGTTACTCACAGTGTGCAGGTGGACGAGGAAGCGTTTTGCCTCTCGCTAAAGAACTCTGCGTCGACCTTGGAGTGAAAAAATGTGAATCGTTAACTGCAGCAGTCATTCACAGAGAAAGAGATAAACAAATCTGCACACCTAAATACATAATTAGAAGAACGCTGTTACATTTGTCTATAGACTGAGAGGCAGGATAGAAATGCGAGCATTTAAATGCAATCTAACAATGATGTGTGCTGCTATGCGAGCTCTTTCCTTTAAAATCCTGTCTGATATACAGCGACATGAACAATTACCAGTTAAGACACATGCAACTCTAGCAACACATGCTCTGCTCCATAGTCCTGCATATGAACTCACATGCAGGCCTGAAGCTGGAAAATGCAAATGAAATAACAATCTGTGTTGTTGGTATGCACCACTCTCTGCACAGATTAACCTTAACGTTGTATTAAATTGCACATGAACCAGATAATAAACCTACACAAACGTGGTTGTATTGTATTTGCAATGCAACATAATTGGCACATTAATTTTTCTGTCCATGCCTAAGAAAGTTAATTATATTTTCCCTCACCCTGCTATCCTGAAAATACTTGCTTATCATGCAGAAAAAAAAACTATTTGAAATTAAATAGAATTTCAAGGCATGTGGTTGTGTCACATTGCTTATATTTTTGCATTAGGAGTCACGCCTTTTGTGAATTGATGGACTTCACCCTCACGTGCGCTGTGACAACACACTAAAGCAGCCACGCGTATGAAGCGGATCTTGTCGCCGACCTTTCTCTTTTCAACCACGATCCTTTATTTGCATTAACCTGTGTTTTCCTTTCTGCTGGCAGTCCTTTGTTAAGTGCTATTGAAATAAATCCTTTCATATTGCAGTGCAGCGGGGCGAGCCTGACAACTCAGATGCTGTAGCCTGTCAGAGAACAGCCACGTCTTTTATTCTACGAGCCAATCCTGACTCACAACCTGCATGTCATGAGGAGCTTTAAATTATTTGCATTTCTCAGCACAAGAAAGATAAAGCATTAACCAATCAAGTCATTAAACAGAAGTGCTCATTCTACCTTTTTGCAAAAAAATAGACACAGATGGGGATCAAATGTCAGTCCGGTCAATCTGCACAAAGTGACTTATCAGAGGAAATGACCATCAATCGGTCCCGGTTTGATCTGCACTCACTCAAAAAAGATGATGGACACGCAGTCTCCTGCTCGTTAGTCCATTTTGATTCTTCAGTCTCATTTTTGCATGGTGCATCTTGTGCTATTTCTTCCCCAACCAGTCATAATTATCATCTACCATCTGTGAGTCCAGGATTTGTTTAATTTATTCACCTTTTAGTTGGATTTACTGTTTTTTTAGGCTAACTGTTGCCAGGAAAAGAGAGAGCAAAATCACCTGAAAAAGTTAGTCAGTTAGCATGTGTTAAATTTCAGAGACATTCTGTACTTGTGAATCATTTTTAATTATTTCCCAAGTAAAAATTAATTTTGTACGCCAATATAGTGGGAGAGTGTTATCATGGGAGCTCTTTTTCCCCCACAGTTTGTGATGACATTTAAGTTTCTGAGCTATTTTGGTTTGTTTTTTAAGCAGTAAAGGGTAATTAAGCTGTGTCCACGTCAAGCAGGAGTTATTCCCATATTCGCAACTTGTGTTATTGGAAAACTGTTTCTCATTAATCAGGCTATCTTAATTAATAA
>VUQI01000460.1:0-19823 GCA_015106735.1 Paratilapia polleni | reverse complement strand
AAATTGTTTATTATTTTTTTTTTTTTTTTTTTTTTTAAACAAAGGCTCTTGTAAATCTTTCCCAGTGTTGTTATTTATACACAGTCTAAAGTATACAATACAAACGTATCAACACTATGTTAAGACATTCTGACTCAACTCCTGA
Organism: Paratilapia polleni; assembly: GCA_015106735.1. NCBI lineage: Eukaryota > Metazoa > Chordata > Actinopteri > Cichliformes > Cichlidae > Paratilapia > Paratilapia polleni. Next base: position 19,678 of record VUQI01000460.1, on the reverse strand, counting down.
GGTCATTGTACTGGATGTCAGAGTATTCTTTTCTTAGAACAGAGCCGGGTGTAACTGTAAAATCATGCAGACACAACTGTACCAGATGTCAAGAGATTATATACTGGAATGAAAAACTCTCTCCCATAAAACACAGGAACAAAATCACACCAAATTCGAGGTGCTTTACAGAAAATAAACCTACTGTTGATCGCCACAGGTAAGAGGACTGTCCATAGTTGTAAGTTATCTCCTCACGTGGAGATATTTTCTTCAGTGCAAACAGGCACAGGTGTGGCTTCCCCTCATGAACAATTTTCTTCATTTTGCAGTTGGGACTTATGTGATTGTCATTCACGAGTCTTCCAAGGGTCCCATCTTCTGCAGAAGCATCAATGCTGCAGGACGAATGCTCATAATGAACCTTCAACCACTGTTACCTGACTGGGGCTGATGCTGGTGACAGATATTTAATGACTTGGCACAACATGCCTGTGTATTCAAACTACTCAACCGCTTCTAATGTTCAAAAAAATCATGCTTCATGCAGAGAGAATGAAGATAAAAAGTGAATCTGACTTGTCTATCAGGCTTTCTATTAAAAATTAACTTTTAGATATTTTAAAACAAAACCACTCCTTAAGTGGCCAAACAGGAACAAGAGGCAGAAGACTCACCGCCAGTTTGTTCCGTTCCACGAAAAGTCAAACAAAAAGTTGTTTAAGGTGTCTCTACATTTCTTTTGGCGGGTTTCTTTGCGAGTAGATCTGTTTCCCCGATACTCAACAACAAAGGCGCCTGGCTCAATGGATTTACTGGTGAAGACACCTCTCCCTAAAAATAAAAGGGCAAAAAAGTTGCAGCTGTACATGAATATAGCCTATAGCTGCATGCAGTTCATGTTGCTAAATCATTCACCACTGTAATATTAGTTTACCAATTAGTATCTTACTATATCAAGGACTCTACAAGCCAGTTTTCAAAAACTACCACCAACAGGGACGGCTACAAAGGATGCATCACCAACCTTTAGTGGAGTCAACAAACATTTCCTCCAGGAATGGTTTGTCCTTGCATGCCTTTATGTGCCGCAGGGCATCCTGCTCAGGAGTTAGTTGCCCACCTTCGTGTTCCACATCTTCTGAAAAGTCCACAAATACTAAGTATTAAAGCACAAACAAGACTAACACAGTTCTCACACATAAACCATTTGTGATGTAAAAATGAAGGAGTTACCGTTCTTTTTCAAACAATTAACAGATGCTGCGTGCTGTCAGATTTCTCCCTCACCCCTGGCAGATGAATTCAGATTTAATATTTAGTTTGGATGGGTCTTAAATTGTTTTAATGACCTCACCCCAAGTATTAATGCAGGTGCATCACCTGATATCACTGGGTTTTTTTTGATTGGCTGATTAAATATTCACATTAACGAGCAGCTGAACAGTTGTAACTAATGAACTGTCCAATTCAGCTAACCCTTTAAGGTTGTTTTATGTGTGTAAAAATGGTTCATGGTAACCAATTGAATATAGTAGCAAACTTAATGGCTGTAGCGTAGAAATCTGTCATTTTTATCGTATGAATTCTTTGACTTTGACAACCAAAATCGAATTCATCTTTAAGTCCTCGTAAAAGTTTATGTTGCATTTGAAGAAATTCCCTCAAATTTTTTTAGATATATCATGTTTACGAGAACAGGACAGGCACTTGCACAAACCAAAAACATTATGCCTCCAGCCATCAATTCAGCGGGTTAATGGGTACAGAAAGGCTTATCTTCACAACATACCGCTCTGCTGAGGTAGAAAATTCGACCCTTCGCAGTCCTCCTCAGGGTTGCCCTGCTCCATATCTGGCTCCAATTCATCTTGTGTGATCAAAACAGACATACATTTATTCATTCATTTTTAAAAACATTTAATTTGCTTTCAAACTAGCACTGACAAGATGACAAGTGTTAATATCTGTATTATACCAGGCACAAACCTTCAATCTCGATCTCCTCCAGCGAGTTTCCTTTGAACCTTTCAAGAGAGCCCTTTTCCATTGCCAGAAGCAGTTTAGCAATTTTTGCAAGTTCAACAGCCGCCTCTGGCAGCCGATAATAGTCCCTGTCAGTCCGGATGTCATGACCCAGGAGTTTAGCAAGATGATCCAGTTCGTCGTTCTCCAAGTTAAGAATCTGGAAAATTCTTGCAATGTGCTTGTGAAAATGCACCGATGTGAGATGCTCTGGCTTCTTTGCAGAACACAGACTTGAGTAGGCCCGGATGCAATTCCCTCCATGGTAGAGGCTTGTAGGAGAACCGTCTGGCTTTGCAAACAAGGAAGGATTGTCTTTGTGTACGCCGCACGCTAGTCTCTTACTCACAAGCAGCATTAACGCACTGACAACTTGAGACGTCAATAAAACAGCGACGCTCTGGCCGGTCTTGCCCAGAATGTTAATCCTGATGAAGTGCTTGGACAACACTTGGGTAGCCTCGTCCCGCTCCTGGAATGACTTCAGGGTCATTTTTGAAACCTCAGGTGCACATTTGTTTAAGACTGACACGTGTGCAAGTATCACTCTGCAAAGTGCATTGTACACCTGAGGGGTTTCATACATTTTCATGCACTCAATGGCAGAAGCGGAGGTTTTTTCCAGGTGCGTGTAGAAAGCCTGTATGTCTCGAGTGAATGGTATCGTAGAGGGGCTGTGTACTTTGCGTCCACTCGACAAAGATGCAACTTTGTAAGAAACAAGTTCCTTCCACTCGATTGCACACAGTTTCATGAACGTGTTAGCGTCTCTCACAGCCTCCTTACTGCTGCTGGTCTGTGTGACGACAAAGTTTCCTAATTTTTTCAGAGAATTTCCCAAAAACAAGGCAAGACTTGGTTTGTTGTACCTCTGCTTTTTCTCATTGAAACCAGCAAGGTTTTTAACAGCACAAACAACTTTGTAGAAGTTTCTGGGTTTAAGTGCGGCTTCAAAACTAAAGATTGCCTTTTCATGCAGCTCTAATAAGAGCTTTCCCATTTGTCTTAACTTCTGCCTGATACGCTCTTGGTTACTTGGATCATTTCCATATTTCTCCACAAGACTCTGGGCCATCTTCATAAGAAGGTAATCATGTTGAATTAAGAATGCAGTCTCATCTTGTGTCATGTTTGAAAGCATCTTCCACACGCCAGATGGAAACTTTTCAGAGAACTGCGACTCCGTGATCTCACCCAAGACGCTTGTCTCACCACGTGCTGCAGCATTTAATGTTTGCTTAGCACACCTTGCTACATGCCTAAACATGTCTTTGCTATTAAGCATGCCTTTACAATAAACGCAATGCACAAATTTTTTAGCACTCATGGCACTACGGCTTGAACGTCTTCTCACTTTTAGCGCTCCTGTTTTACTCCTTAACACCTCTTGGTTATGTTTGTAGTTTCCTCTGTTTCGTAATTTGGCCAACAGACTTTTACGCTCTGCTGAGTTTTTGGGTAAAGCAAAGACTTCAGCGATTTCGGGCTCTTCATCAATATGCCTTAAAAGATGACGAGAAATTTTACTCATACCTTTCCCACAAACATAACAGTAATTTTTTTGTGTGAAAGAGGTTTCTTCGCCTTTTACTTCAGTCTCTCTTTCGTCTTTGTCCGAGTGGTGATCATCAGAACTCGAAGCGCACTTGTCATCCTCCTGGATGGATGAAGCATCATCCAACTGGAACTTTAAGGTTTCTGTCGTCTCTTGAGAATCTAACTCGGCACATGGTGAACTGTCCCTGAAATCCTGCTGACTGCTGAGATCAGCAGAGCGGTACTTGTTGTCATGACTTGGTCCAGGTAGTTCGCTGTCATCCTCAGAGCAGGAGTCCTCAACCTGAAAATGCAAATAAGAGCTTGTTGACACAGACTACACTTGGTTTACTAATAGAAATTTGATATGTATGCATGTAAAATCATACAGTGCACTGCTTTGCAAGTCTGTCATCAAATGATCAGAAGAACTGTTTAAGACATGGACATTTTCAGAGCTGGTTGTTTACTTAAGAGATTCAAATGAGAGGATAAACATCACTGGTACAAAGAGAGAACCAGCTAGCTTGGTTCTAAGCATCATCCTTTTTCTTAAATGCTCATCCAGCCTGGGGTTGGAGCAAGGCTAAAGACTATCCCAGCTGACATAGAGCAAGGGACAGGGGACACCCTGGGCAGGTCACCAGTCCATCATAGAGCAAAACCAGAGAGACAGAAACACACGCTTTCACATTCACACCTACAGCCAACCACGAAACTTCTTTCTGTGAGCTGACAGTGCTGCAAAACAAAATCCACCAGTACATACATTATTTAATCACAGTCCTGCACTACAAACAGGATTTCGTCTTATCCAGGTAACTTCAGGTTTAACCCTGGGTTTTCTGTACTACAAAGGTGCTTCGCTTCTTACTAGGGCATATCGCCATGGTAATTTATGCTGTGGAGCAGGTTATGGTCCAGATTAGAGATAAACAGGTATGAAATCACCGCTCCAGAAAAATAGCGCCACCATCCCTGGAAGATCCCTCGGACCTCTGTGCGCGGACAGTAGGAGAGTCTAAAGGTTTTTTTTAATAGTGTTTAATGTCTTCGTGTTACCGTGATGAGCGTTAGTAATAAATATAGACTGTTAGACAATTTTATTGTTCTATAAGCATTTATATACAATCCTCAAACAGGACACCTATATGTACTTGCTGACCTTATGTCAAATTCACACAAAGACTAAGCCTACGTTTGAATTCTGTTTTTATATTTAATCTTCACTCTCAGACCGTTAAACACCACCGAGGCTGCAGCTGAGAGAGTAAAAACTAAAACTTTTCCTTTAAACATTATTTTAATGAAATACTTGACTATAATGCATCAGATCCTTCCGTATCTTAATGACAGAGTTGTGATATTGATAAGTCTGTTAACTTACACAGTCAGCATTTTTGCCGCCTTTCTTTCCAAATACGTTAGACTTTATTAATATAGGCTAGTAGGTCTTTTCCAGTCTTACTGACCAAAGCGCTTAAAGTGCACACACATTCATATAGTGATTTTAATACTAAACTACTGTACAGTGCTTTTCTTCTCACACACACTCATACCGTGGCTTTGTCTGCAGCAGCTGTGTTACTTTCAGTCTGTATTGTGTGTTTAACCTCTTCATATTTTTAGTATATTATAGTTTTATCTTCTTTTGTAAAATCAGCTGCTCTGCTGCCAGTTATCCATAATTGTGATTAGTCAGATGCTTCAAACGCCAACTCTTTCATGTGAACACGCAGAGGAAACCCTGGATTAATTTAGCAAGCTGATAACCAACTTCATGTGACCGTTTATCCTGATTGCTGATTCAGAGTATCAGCAATCAGCATACAGAGTATGCTGTACTCTGAGATTACCCAATACCCAATCACATCCATCCATCCATATTCTTAAGTGCTTATCCAGCTAGGGTTGCATGGAGTACTGGAGCCTATCCCGGCTGTCACAGGTCAAAATGTGGTACACTTGGTCACCGGTCCATCACAGGGCAAACACAGAGATAAACAACTACATACTCTCACACCCAGTGCCGAATAACTTAACATGAGCTGTAGGTGAAAACGAGAATACCCAATACAAACTCACACAGGCACAGGGAGAACATGCAGACTCCACAGAGAAAGGCCCCAGCCAACCGGCAGGTTTTTTAAAAAAGAAAAGGAATCTTCTTTCTGTGAGGCGACAGCTAACCAATGCAGCACAAAGCATCATAGCCAGACAGAACTCAAGGACAGATATGTACAACTTTTAAAGTTAAACAGAGAAGTAATACTGAGGTAAGTTTTGCAGGAGACTCTTAGAAATGTTGAAAGTATGCAGTTCTTTTTTTGTTGCCGTCTAAAATTTCATGTAGTATACAGTGTGCAGATACTGCCGATAGTGCAGTACGGTCAAATGTGCTTCAGTGTGTTGGTGAAAGTATGAAAAATTCTTGTTTACATACTTTTCTTTTCTTCGGTGTTGAAGAAGTTGGATAAAAGTTTTTGTCTGAAGTACTTGATCCATCACGGGACTCCTGTAAATTACACAAGACAGGAAAGTGATGATAGATCTGGAAACGTGCTCTATTGATTAAAGTATTGAGTTTTAATTATTACAAAAGATTTTAAAAATGCAGTCTTAGGAATAATACAAAAATATCAAACCACATAATAAAACATTAAAATTCAGTTCATGATTTTTTGCTCTTATTTTATCCTGGTTTACTGTACATCTTTCTAATGTCACACTCTTTGTTTTAAAGCCTGTTTGGATTTCTAAAGAACATTTTTATCTTTCATAATGACATTTTTTTAATGAAGAAGCTCATCCCTTTTGTTACTAAAGATAAGTGGGCATGTCCAGTAATTTGACTGGCTGAATGAGCAGAGAGCTTACTTTATTCATGGAAGTGAGATGTGAGTTAGGATGTTCTTTAACCCTTTGGGGTTTATCCTCAGTGGAGACTTTTGTTTGTTACCTGAGGCCTTGGCTTACACGTCTAAATAATCCTAACATACCTACATGTTTTTGTATTAAAACAAATCAATAACTTGGAGACTGAACTTTTACTTTGTAACTATTTATCAGTACTTGTGAAGCAACATCATGTGGGATTACAGTGGGAAACGTTTTCAAACAGCGATACTGTGCTGAGAAAATGATGATACAATTACTTGATTGTAACTGTATCAGGAATAAGTTCATTCATTTATTTATGAAGTAAAATCCAATGCACCAAATAAATGAAAGCAGCTGAGATCAAGAAGGTTAAACAAAATTTATGATCAACACCGCATGGCTTCAGGAATTCTAGTCAAGTTCTTGATATGATTGACAGCTACACTAAGTATCAGGTATGTAAGTATAAAGCTATTTCTCAACATGCACTCCAGTGAATGCTTTCTAGACCCGACAGAGGAGCATTTGAAAACACAAGTGTCTGATTTAGTAAGATCGGACATTAAAATGGTCTTTAGCCTGTCAGCTCAAACCTACAAAATCCAAGTGATGTCCCGTCGTTCCTAAGTGAGCATAGTGCAGGTAACGGTTTAGTGATTTCACAGGGAGTGAGTGAATAGTTTATAAAAATCAAGGCTCAGTCTGTAATATGAACCTACCCTGGAGCGCCACGGGTAAGAGGAGTCACCATAGTTGTAAGTTATCTCCTCGCCTAGAGGTATTTCTTCCACTGCAAACAGGCACAAGTGTGGCTTCCCCTCATAAGCAATCTTCTTCATTTCACAGTTTGGACTTATGTGATCATCATTCACAAGTCTTCCAAGGGTCCTGTCCTCTTTTGAAGCATCAACACTGTGTGTAAACAGTAAACCCTTAATAAAAAAAGCTGAAGATAAACACTCCAATTACACTAAAAAGTTAAACCAAACATAACTTACCTCCACTGTTCTCCATTCCATGAAAACTCATACAAGAAACCGTTTAAAGTGTCACCACATCTCTTCTCAGGCCTCCTGTCTTTGCGAGGATAGATGTTCCCACGATACTCAACAACAAACGCGGATGGTTTAATGGTTTTCTTTGTAAACACGCCTCTTCCTAGAAAAGGGAAAGAGCATAAAAATGAGGTGGTTCAACAATTTCACTATAAACTGTAACAATGCAGTGGCAATTTGCATCACTGTGACAAAAAAATATAGCAATACATTTTGAGATTTAGAGACAAACCATCTCTTTGCATTCAAATAACACAAGTAACACAAGGACATCAGTGGCTGTGATTTACTGTCAAATCCACAACTTCACAAAAAAGTTTTCATAATGGAATAATTCATATTTATACCTCAGCATATATAACTATAAATTGTGTACATTTCCCAGTACGTCTCATGTTACTCATGAAGATCAGAAATATATTGTGCAGTCTAAAAGTCTGAGCTCCCCACAGTTTCAATATAAAGACTGCTATCAGAAAAGTACCACATACCTTTAAAGGAGTCTATAAACCTTTCTTCCAGGAAGGGTTTGTCCCTGCAAGCCACAATGTGCACCAGGGCATCCTGCTCAGGATTCACCCACTTGTGCCGCTTTTCCATGACAGCTGGAGAACTCTGCTAAACACAGCAATTTTATAAATATGCAGCCGTTAATTTAGACATTTTTATTCAAGTATTTGAATCACTTGATGACATGCAACACTTATTAAAGAAGAATAACATGGGGCTTTCAGATGTGTTTCCAGTGTGTGAATATACACCAAAACAAACTCACAATGCTATAATCAGTGTTGGTTCATTGAACTACAAACTAGGTTAAAAAAAAACAAACAAAAAAAAAAACAAACAATGTGTCATGTGACACCCCTCCCACTGTCTCAAAGAAAGTCCTGGCCTATTCTTACTGATAACTGGCTGACATGGGAGGGTCGTCACCTAGAACAGCTCACCTCGGCCTTGCAGGCTATAAAAGTTGGCCCAGATGAACTGCTCACTCTCTCTCTTCCACTCCACCTGGCATCAACCCACTTTGATGTCTGTGTCTTGGTTAGTTTATATTCAATAAATTATCTTTTATTTAAGTAAATCTCTTGTGCGGATTCCCTCTTTGTCTCCTACTTTGCGATCAGATCGTGACATTCATTACCCTCATTCCTTTAATGTACTTATTCCCAACATGTTCAACACATGTGCTGCCACCCTTGGTGAGAAGAAAAAAATTCTCCCCTATGATACTGCATTAAAGCTCCAAATAACACCTATTTTTACAACTAAATTCTCAGTTGTAATAAATGAGGTGTGCTTGGTTAAGGAAAAATAAAATGAAATTTAGGAAAGTTCTTGCTTGTGTCAAAATAGATTCTAACAAATTATCTTGGGTAGTTGGGTAGTTAAATTAACAATGGACCATCAAATTTTACAAGCTATTCATGTTTTCTGTAAAGAAATACAATATAAATTAGAGCACACAGAACTATACTAAATTACTACATGTTACTGGCTGTAGTAAAAATATAAAATATTCCCACCTCAATTGTAGTGGAACATGATGAAATAACTGGCACAAAAGTATATTAAAGTAAATACAAGGATCTCAAATTTGTACTTAAGTACTTGAGCAGTAACCTCTGCAGGTGAAAGTTTTTCCAGTTTCTTTGGTAACTTCCTGGCTAGGTTTGTCTGTTCTACAGTGCACTGCAGAACTGAACAGACAAACCATTTAATGTGCATATCTGCAGCTGTATCTCACTGTTTGTTTACATTGAGTTGCATACATGCTTTGCTAGCATCCTAACATTAAACAGCTAAGCCATAGACTTATATACTAAGCTACCCATTGCTTTTGAGCTAGTTAATGTATTTCAAGCATTGCATCGTTTCTACACCAAGCAGCAGGTACCTGTGCTTCAGTATCCCCAAGAAGAACCGAGAAGAGTTGCAAGTGCATCTAACACTGCGGCAGCCATCTTTTATGTCCTTCGTCTATGGAAGAGACCACGTGACGAAGAAGCAGCACAATCTGGGAGGAGCGGCGGAATCCCCGGCCAATCAGTGGCTGGAACGTCACTGATTGACTGGAGCAGTAGCGAATCCGCTGCCGCGATCGTCTCGGCCACCAGGAGCAGCGGAGGACAGGGAAACTGCTGCGTGCGGTTTATGAGGACATGGCGGGGACTAACACCGTCGGTGAAAGCAAACGTCCCCATAATCCAGCAAAAACACAGCACGCGGAAATCGTATTCGTCACCATTTCTTCTACGCTTGAGCAACTGTAAACAAGTGACGCACTAAAGATTCATCTTATTTGAAGGGGTTTGCCTTCAAATCTTTCAGCTAGGAGAGTATGTATCCATTATTTAAATTTGGTTAGGTTCATTGGGAGGGACCAGGTGGGACAGGATTATAAAGGTGTGTATCAGAGGGACGGCTCAGGTTGGGCAGTCTGGAGAAAGTTAGAAAGGCAAAGTTGAGATGGTTTGGACATGTGCAGAGGAGGGATAGTGGATATATTGGTCAAAGGATGTTGAAGATGGAGCTGCCAGGCAGGAGGAAAAGAGAGAGAAGGTTCATGGATGTACTGGAGGACATGCAGGGGGGTTGGTGTGACAGAGGAGGATGGTAGGGACAGGGTGAGATGGAGGCAGATGGTCCGTAAAGGGAGCAGCCTAAAGAAGAAGATGATTTCATTTAGTTAAGCTTAGTAAAAGATGGTTGGGTTTTTAAAAAAAAGAAAGAAAAAAAAAGAACACATTGCAGATACTGTTAGACTGAAAGCACTGAAGGCATACATCTCCCACAAGTGCAACTGTAGAGTCTCAGAAGAAAACAACAGTGTTTTCAAGTGTTTTTTATTCAAAATGAACATATAATAGAAAACACTCAGAGAACTTGGCAGCCATACTCTAAGGAGGTTAAAATAATCAAGACATACATGAAGGGACAGCTTTAATTGCTTTCACGTGATATCAGGGCCGATTATGCAGAAAACTCAGTTTTAAAATTTTAGTAAGAATTGCAAACTGAGTTTAAAATTTTAGAGTTGTGGATTTTCTTTTGTTCAGATTGCATAAAAGCCATAAGCCTTCTTAAAGAGGGATAGCAGTTACAACACATTCAAATCTCAAATCATCTTAAAATGTATTTGAATCAATTCAATTCAAAAACAGTTTCAATCCCATCAATTAGGCACCAATGATGTCCCCCCCCCATGCTTCAACATGGGGGAATACAGTTAGATTCTATAATTTAGCAGAAAAGATAAAAATCACAGGCCATTGTAATCTCAGAAATAAATGATTAGAGTTCTGAAGATTATGTGATAAACACAAAGCACAAGTGTGAATTGTGTAAATCTTCTACTTTTAGCATCATAACCTGGACAGGCATGTGGAAGGAAAAAAAAAAAAAAATCAGTCAAATTATGAGCCAGCAGGTAAAATCCACCATCATGTTAAACTTTGAATAATTGTGATTTCCTTAAATTTCTCAGAGTGAGGTTGCAACAGTCCTCGAGGTGTGCAAAAGTACTAAGTCTGGAAATAGTCTAACGACTTATTGATTTACTTCTACAACACAGATGTTTTAATTTTGTCTTCTGGGGCGTAAATGTAGTGAAACTAACATTATTTAACATTTTAATCATCGCAGCTCTTCAATGGAGACCTCCATCACTCCGAGAAGGATGGCTAGCCTTACAAAAACTAGGAAGTCCAGTGTGCACAGAAAGGTCAGGAATCATAACACATGGAAGGGAAAAAAAAAATAGTAGTATTTTCCATGAGAGGCAACCACATAACACAGGAGGGCAGCTGTGTGTCTTGCTGGGCAGCAGTTAACAGTCTGAACAGCGAGCCGAGTCCAGCCTCTCAGCCACACCTACGCAAGCGCTGTGAATTTGAAGTTCTGGTCAATGTGTGTTTAAGGAAATATGACTTTCTTTGCAGTCTGACACTGCAGTTATTAATGCAAATGTTTTTGGGTTTTTTTGTCTGTTTATGTTCAGTGAACATTTCCATTAATTTACAAACATTTACATCACTAGCTGCAACACCGGTAAAAGGTCACTTCACGTTCTCATTGCTCCTCTTCACTCTGAATCCTCCTCCTCGTCAGGTATAAAGAGGGGGTCACCAGGCGTCTGCTGCTTCGCCCGCCCGTCCTTCCTCGTGTCCAGATGCATCTCTCTGACGGTGAGGATACGGATGAGCATGGCCTCCATGGTGCTGTCGTCCAGAGGGGTGGAGGAGAACCATAGCGGGCTGTTGGGGACGCAGCAGCGCTCGGGGTGAAGATAGAACATGTTGGTGCGCTGCTTCACCGACTCCGAGCTGGATGGAAGACACGGTGAACAAGGAATTAAATCAACATGCTGTAGTAATCATAATAACATTGTTCAGCCCACACAGGCAAATTAAAGCCATGCTAATTTAAATGTTATATGGCATTTTTAATATTTTAAGTGTAATTTACAATTGTGTTTTGAATCACTTGTCCAATGTGTGACCCTTAGCTAACTTTATTTAAATTTATATGGCCCAAAACGTTGGTACGGCATCTTTTAAAAATAGCAAAGGCTTATAAGGGTCATGTAACACAGAACAATATGAGAGCTAGAGGCAAATTAAACAATATGTCACTTATAAAAAAACAAAATTACTCATAGGCTAAGCTTAATGAGTTTGAGGACAAGAATTAAAAGAAGGTTTTGATGTATTGAGTTTAAGCTCCTCAGGCAGATGCTTTCAGAGCTTTGTTGCCCTGACAGCAAAGATCTGGGCCTATCAAGACTTAAATCTAGAAGCAGGAAAAAGCAGCACACAGGGGTCCTGAGTTTGGTAGGGAGAGATAAACTGAAATACCTGCAGTCTGGGCATTAAAAATCAAAGCCAACCTGGAGCCTGTGTAGTGCTGAAAGTGGTCTCCTGGTTTCAGTTAAAAGTCTCTTAGCTACATTCTGTCCCAAACTGACCCTGCTGAGTGATTTTGTATTTCAACTTTAAACAACAAAAAAAAAAAAAACACAGTTTTTAGGCAGATTTGTGAACCTGTCCCTTAATATTAGGCTTTAAAAAAATCTGATAGCACACAGTATTTATGCCACTAAATGACAGCAAAGAGCTGGAATGCAAAGTAAAAGTCAAAATCTTCAACTAAATAACTCTTAACTGCTTAGCCAGTTTAGGGTCGAGGGGGGACCAGAGTCTGTCTCAGCTGTCACTGGGCGTGAGGCACAGTGCACCCTGCATAGGTCACCAGTCCATTAGAGGGCTGGCAACCTGTGCAGAAGACAGACAACTATGCTCACTCACATCCACACCTACGACCAATTTAGAATAACCCAACATGCATGTTTTTGGACTACGCAGGCACAAAGAGAACATACAAACTCCACACAGAGAAATGAAATAAATCTGCCTGATTAAATTAAACTGAGCATAACAGAAATAATTAGTTCAGAATTTTTTTTTGTGGGCAAGGCAAAGTGAGATTATTGTGCAGACATTTATTTCAGTGTTCATGTGCTGAACGGCTGACTTCAACCAGCCACAGATCGATCGTGAACATGCCTGTGGTTGTACAACACTCACCACTTGGAGAGGTAGAACTCGTAGAGTCTGACTGGACAGCGAAGAGGATTCTCCGTGTTCTCCATCATCTCCAGGATGTCCTCTTTACTCTCCTCCTCCTTACGCTTCTTCGCTGGAACACCCTCTGGATCTGAACAGGACACATACACACAATTTTCAAGTTAACTGTTGAGGTAATACAATTCAACTTCATCCCGAACAGCTAAACTACCTAAACACTACATTGGGAATAAAACTATGGTGCCTTTTCTGTTCTGTGAATACATGGAGCCTTCTTTTTGTACACATTCTTCTGATTAGCACAAGGATAGTACCTTCTTTAACCAAAATTTAATAAGCTGTAACTGTATCTAACTTGTTCATTATGCTAATGCAAGGCTAGTGTTGTTCTTGTATTCGTAGCTCTGAGAATACATGTGTAGACTCATTTGGTTCTTCAGTCTTCTCTCCTTCCTGCATTTCATTAAAAGTAACTGTTACACATTTTTTAGCTCCAAGTCAGAGATGATGAGCTCAGTTTCACTCTACACGAATGTGACGCAGTACTATAAATTAAATTTAATGTGTAGTCTGTGTTGATTAATATAATGGTTCAGCTAATGCAGACCTGAAAGTTTATTTTGTATTCCACAATATTTCCAACAAAATCCAAGTTTCAAGATCGTCTGTTCATGCAAACGTTACCAAGTGTTTTAATTTTGACCTTCTGTCAAGTTAGTACCTGACTCTGCCTCGTTTACAGAGAGAGGTGGGTAGAAGCGCAGGAATGTGGTCTTGGTGTTGTTCGGGTTGGTCTTGGTGCAGCGCATGACGTGTGCAAAGGAGAGCTGGCGGTGCTGCTCCACTGTGGTGAAGCCAAAGAACTTGCAGCAGAAGAAGAGCAGAGTGTTGAGGAGGACGATGGGGGAGTACGCCCCCAGCTGTTTACAGTCCCACAGAAACTCCTCCTCCACACGGGAGTGGATATAACCTGCAGAGGAAGAGAGACCCGTTATAAATCTGAACAAATGTGGGTTTGTTCGTCTAAAACTGACACGGAGACAAAGGTAGTGCATAAACTCACCGCTGGCTGTGATCAAAGGTTTGAAACCTCGCAGCAAATTAGTAAACTCAGTGGAGAACTTGTTGTAGAAGCGATCCATGAATATGTTCTCCACACGACCGTTTTGAAACAAATACTACAGAGAGACAAAAGGTTACGGGGTCAGAACAAGAAAAGCATTTATTTCATTTATCTTTGGATGTAGAGCTGGTGCTTTACTTTCTCATCTGGACTGAAGAAGAGATTAAAAGCAGAAAAAAGTGTTTTTGTTTGAAAGACTACAGAAAACTAACTAGTAAGTTTAGACTTAACATCAACTGTAAGAAAATGGGTACAGACTGTAGGTGTGTGTGATTTTTATGCATCTAAGTGAATCCATGTTTATAAAGCATGGAGGTCCTACCTGTTAATGTATGTGTTGGGTTTATGTGTTAGATGAGAAAAATGTCTTGCCTGTTGAATGCCAAGGCAGAGGTAAAACAGGCTGTCGGGGGAGTAAGGCTCTCCATTTGGTCGTTTCACCTCAGCGATGAAGCAGCAGAGGCCGTAGCTGAGCTCAGCGGTGGTGCAGCGAAGGACATCCTCCTTCAACTCCAGAGGACGCGCTGAGATCAAGATAAAAGAAGTGCAACACCGTCAGTGGTTAAAAAGAAAAACTGTCATTTGTTTTCTTATTAGACAGTCATAATAGAGATAGACAGGAAATGTAAGGAAAGAGAGCAGGAAATCTGGTCTGCTTTAGTGTTTGAATGCATTTCATATTTACAGACTTACAGCCAAAGCGAGGATTCTCCAGGTTGGGCTGAGTTTGTCTCCACTGGATCCATCGCTTCCAGGCATCAACTCCATATTCACTCTTCAGTTTTGGGATGTCTACATCGGGAGGCTTTACGGACGCAGCCTTTGCAGAAGATGCTTCAGCGGTCTTAGACTGTCGCTGCGGCTTACGACCCTTCGATAAAGTGGAGAGGAAAAGAAGCTGCATTACAGATATGATCGGGAGAAAGCGATATACAAGGTATGCCCTTTTGCAGCACATTTTAGACAACCCCATACTTCTCCACACATTTTTAAGCCCTTATCTAAATGAAAGGGGTGAGACTCCTACACCTGTCTACAACATTATGACTTCTGAAACAGTTGTAAACCTTTACTCAGTGCAACAACATGATTGGCTAATACTATGTTTTCTGTTTCGACTCTTGATTGGCTGTTTGGGGGCAGGGGTGAGACAACACCATCTTTCTGCCATGTCTCCTCCTTCTATAACGCCTCCCTTGCAACTAAATCTAGCCTTGAATGTGTGAGCGGTGCTGAAGTCCTTTCCGAGACAGTTACCCTCTTTTCTCTGGCTTTCCTGTGAGCTTGTCGTCGTGGTGGAGCAGCAGGCGGAGGGCTTGGAGACTTGTGGGACTGCTCTCTCTGTCGGGCCATCCTTTCCAGAAGTTCTGGCAATGACACCACATAAAATATAAGAAAACGTGTGCAAAAGCCCAAAGCAGATTTTTGAAGTGGTTAAAGTACTTATGCACCACTGAAGCTTCACGCAAAAGACATAAACGTGGATGAAGTTAGAGATAAACTCAGCTTCACACGTGTGTACTTATATCTCACCAACAGTAAAGTCAGCTTCGATGTCCATGGGAGGCGGGCCAGGAGGTGGTGCGGGCTCAGGCTCACTGGGCATGCCCACGGAAACATCTAAAACCGAGTTGAGCTTCTCGGTGGTGTCCAGTTTACTTGGTGACTTGGGCCCTGTATCGGAGGAGGCGTCCTCCCAGGTGTTGAGGAAAGAGGCCAGTTCATCTGTATCCAAATCGTCACTGTAGTTACTGACGTGGTCTGTAGAATAAACACGAGGGGAACAGTTAGTGCTGCATTTATACACTTTAAATAATATGGAAAACATACGACAAAAATTTCTGTATGGCAAATAATACGATGCAACTGTGACGGACTGAGAAATAGTGGATAATGTGGACATGAAATACTAACATGTAGTACACACCAAAGTTATTAAAGTTAATTAAAACCAAACAAAAAGCTAAAACTAGTTATGAAAAAAAAACTTACTTTGACCAAAATAAGAATAAAAATATAAACTACACATTAAAAAGATGAAAACTAACTCAAACAACATCATGTACTTACAGAACCAACTAATAAATATAAAGGAAATTTCTTTAGTTGTATTCTGTCAGTTCGGTCAAATATGTCAATACAACTAGCTTTGGTGCATATAGTCATTAAGATAAATAAAAAGGGTATCACTAGAATTATTATTACTTATTACATCTTGCATTTGACAAATACCCCTCATATAATGACTAAAAACTAAAGAGAAAAATTAATAAAAAGTAAACTAAAAGCAAATATTTTTAAACTAATAAAACTAACATGAAACAATTAAAGACACTCTGGAAACTAACTGAACTGAAAATAAAAATTTAAAACAAAATAAGTCCTAATCAAACACACAAAACTGCAATAACTCTGGTACACACAGACCAAAAAACTGTGTTTATGCGGCTGTTTGTTTAACACTGTAACATTATGGATTACGGCATGACACTCCTAAATACCCTCTCCCTTGGCTCTCTTCATTGTTTATTTAAACACGCTGTCATTAAACGTTTCCTCTTACCATCTGTGACAGGTGCGTCTTGCTTTTCAGCCACTGTCTCCACCACTTTGTCCTCTTTCTGCGTCTCCTGCTGGTCGTTCTTCTCATCGTCTTCAGCCACCATCTCTGCCATGAGGATGAGTTCTGCCTCGTACGGATTAGACGGGATCTTTTGCTTGATCTCCTGGATGGTTTCCACAATGCGTTCAGCGCTGTTCATCGTCACAGGAAGAAACATCGGCACGGGGAGCTGACACAAAGAGAAAACGGCAGCTCATGAGGAGGGACTTGGTTAGAAAAAGAAGCTGAAGATTAACAGCCCCAGAGTGTCTAATGCAGATATTTCATTTTGAAATTCTGTTCATGAGATGATGCTTTTTTCTTTTCTTTTTTTTCCAGATCTGCCCCCCTGCCATATAGTCTGAACATCTACAAATACAATCTTAATGTTGATTTTAATCTTGATTTGATTTAACTTTAAGAAAATGCAACAGTTGGATAATCCTTTAAAAAAGCTCAAAAAGACAATGGCAATTTGGAGGGAAAATTGCTGAAAAAATAGGTTAAATTCAAAATAATTATCCAGGGTCTGAGGTGATTTTATTGTTAGACGTACAGGTAATGGCAGGCCCACAGGCTTGGGGGTACACTGGCTGTACATGCTCATCGGTACAGGAAGGTACACCGGTACAGGAACAGGCAGGATCATCATTTTTGGGAAGATTTCATCTGTAGAGAGAAAAAAGTAAACATAAATGTAACAATGACTGGACAAATCAGGGCGTAAAAATGAGCCCTCTAAAATTAAAATCAAGTTGTTTAATAGTTTCAGAAAAAAAACAACTATGTGACAACTGCTTGCCATGCACAGACAACACACAGAAAATTCTCAATAAAATACTGAAAAAAAAAATAAACAAGCTCACAGACAATAGATGCTGAATGTGTGAAGCATTTGGCAAAAAAAAATTGTTTTAGATTTATTCTTCTTGTTTGGACAAGTCCCAGGAAACATCAGTGCACATCAGAAGGAGGATTACCCAGAATACCCTCATTGGCTAACAACTTATCAGTCACGTCCGGTTTCAAAACACCAAGAAAGCAACAGCCAAAACATTCAGCTCGAGGCTTTTTTATGGAACTCCAACAACCAATGGGTGACGTCAAGCTGGCTACGTCCATTTTGTATACGGTCTATGGTTAGAGTAAAGTATAGTAGTGGTTATGCAATAACCACTTGAAATAATTATGTTTTATAGAGATGTTAGTTATTGCCGTGAATTTTTACTTCATGGTTTCATTCCTTTATATATATTTACATATTCTTTAAAGTGAGGCTTAAAAATTCTGAAATTAAAATTAGGCTCAAAGAGCTTGATTTGAACAGAAACACATCAGAAACACGCGTGCTGTCGGTCTATTTATTGCAACAAATCCACAAAGTAGCCGGACTTTATGATGGAATCATCATATCGAAATACTGCATCCAATTTAACTTGAAAACGTTCTTATTCGAGATAAGCTCTAGTACATATACTGCAAAAATATCCACTGATTAGAAGTCATTAATAAATGTGGAACATGCGCAGAAACAACATGCAGCTGCTGTGCTTGTCTATCGTATTCCTACAGTTTTTTAAACACACAGTAAAGCGGAGGTGTTGTCCCTACAAAGACAGTGTGTCTGGGTGTTTCTTTTACCCGTCTGCGCCTCGACATCAACTGTCTGCGTTTTGCAGGAGACCCCTTTGTTCTGCACCAGCGGTCTACAGAGCAGAGCCTTGTTCTTCAGGATTTTTGGTGCAGGAGGAGGAGGATGAGTCTTCACCGTTTCTGTCTGAATGCTGATCTGAAGGACAGAAAAAAGAACATTAACAACTCAAGAATTAATCATATTTGTAACTATAAACGGCCTTCTTATCATCTAAAGGCAAGAGCAGAGGTCCTAACAACTGTCTAGCTAAAGGTAAGTAATGTCTGAGCCAAATGTCCCAATTACAGAGCACACCTGTTTGTAAAAATCTAAACAACTGAATTTTATTGCATAAAAAACTTAAGACAAACACCAGCTTACATGTCCAGAATTCTTTGACTGAAAGTTCGATGCTGTGCCTGCAGAGAAAATGGCAAAATATGAAACTCTGACATGCAACTGCTAATGATTAACAGTACAAAATGCTTTCTTTTCAATTTCTTGTGTGTTTGATTTTGTTTCGTACTTTGTTGGGCAGTTCTCTCAGAAGTGTTAGTTTTTCCTTTTGGCGTGCCAGCAAGCGAGATGACGTTGGCGATAACAGGTGTGGCCTCTCCCGTACCGGCTGAAAAGAAAAAATTCAATTGAATTTTATTTATATAGTGCCAATTCACAACAATAGCCGCCTCAAGGAGCTTTATATTTTACTGTAAAGACCCTAAAAATTAGACCAAAAACCCCAACAGTCAGACGACCCCCTATGAGCAAGCACTTACTATGAGGTCTTTAAGATATGATGGGGCCTGATTTTTTAAGACTTTGTATGTGAGGAGAAGGATTTTAAATTCAATTCTAGATTTAACTGGTAGCCAATGAAGAGAAGCTAATATGGGAGAAATATGGTCTCTCTTTCTAGTCCCCGTCAGTACTCTCGCTGCAGCATTCTGGATTAACTGAAGGCTTATCAGGGAGCTTTTAGAACAACCTGATAATAATGAATTACAATAGTCCAGCCTAGAAGTAATAAATGCATGAACTAGTTTTTCAGCATCACTCTGAGACAGGATGCCTCTAATTTTAGAGATATTACGCAAAGAAAGCAGTCCTACATATTTGTTTAATGTGGGCGTTGAAAGACATATCCTGGTCAAAAATGACTCCAAGATTCCTCACAGTGTCACTGGAGGCAAAAGTAATGCCATCCAGAGTAAGTATCTGGTTAGATGTCATATTTCTAAGATTTTTAGGGCCAAGTAC
>VUQI01000457.1:19328-31095 GCA_015106735.1 Paratilapia polleni | reverse complement strand
ACAGGAAACTGAGGACACAGATCTCAGAGGCTCACCAAAATTGGTGTCTTGATTTCTGCTGTGACATTCGCATGGTAGGGTCAGAATTTGGTGTAAACAACATGAAAGCATGGATCCATCCTACCTTGTATCAACAGTTCAGGCTGGTGGTGGCGGTGTAATGGTGTGGGGGATATTTTCTTAGCACACTTAAACACCACAGACTACCTGAGTATTTGTTGTTGACCATGGCCATCCCTTTATGACCACAGTGTACCCATCTTCTGATGGCTGCTTCCAGCAGGAAAACACACCATGTCACAAAGCTCAAATTATCTCAAACTGGTTTCTTGAACATGACAATGAGTTCACTGTACACAAATGGCCTCCACAGTCACCAGATCTCCAATAGAGCACCTTGTGGTGGAACACATCATGGATGTGCGGCCGACAAATCTGCAGCAACTGTGTGATGCTATCATGTCAACATGGACCACAATCTCTGAGGAATGTTTCCAGCACCTTGTTGAATCTATGCCATGAAGAATTAAGGGAGTTCTGAAGGCAAAAGGGGGTCCAATCCGGTACTGGCAAGGTGTAACTAATGAAGTGGCTGGTGAGTGTAATTCAGTAATGCAGTTCGTCATAACATCACAACCCCCAAATGCTCTGATGAACAAACAGTGATATCTTGTGGCCTTGATATTCAATTGACAACTCCCTGGACAAAGACTGTCAGCGACTGAACTAAATTACTACGGCAGTGCAGCACAGAAAGAGTTTACCCCAGCAGCTCATCAGTGTTGTATTTTAACTTGTTTTCCACTGTCAGACAGTAACTTGGTGCATCAACTATGTAAAGGTCTGTTGCTCTGGGCCCCAAGGCTTATCGACCGTCTTGTCGGTTATGATTGGCTGGGTGCTTTGTTGCTTCTTACGCTTCGCTTGAGGAGAATAAGTAAAGAGAATTTCAATCAAAGTGGAATATATCCCCTTGTTGACACCGGACTCCAGAATCGGTAGGCATTCAACACTTTGAGCTTAAGTTGTGGTGCTTTAGGGTAACCAATCCCTCATTTCTCACTGGAGTAAAAACACCTGGGTCCCTCCTACTTACACCCAGGGCAAGCATCTCTATTTGTAGTGGCTCAGTTCTTTGTCTTCATACATTGTTGCAGGAGATGAAACAGATACACGGGACCTTCCCTGACAGATTTTTTTCTATAAGAGACATGGGCATGAAGGTCGATGCAGTATTAGATACATTATACAATGCAGTATATGAATCATTCACAATTTATCTGCACTATATACAGTATCTGGTAGGGAAGTAGCAAGTGTATGGCATATTTAACACTTAAAACTTCCTTTTTATGCTTTTCTGTGCTAGAAATCCACAACTAAAACAGAAGGTTTTTCTCAGTACTGTGATCATGAGTTAAGTGGAGGCAATTTTTATTAAATTATACTCCGTATATAAATTGGTACTGCCTTTTGTCAAATGCAGAAAGTGATGAGAAAGATAAAAATAATGGTTTGTTTCTTTTCTACTGAGGCTAGGGGTACAGAGGTGAATTAAACAGAATATTTTATTCATAAGCTTTTACAGTTTATGTCTAAAGTCTGTCATCCCAACTGTCCTTAT
Organism: Paratilapia polleni; assembly: GCA_015106735.1. Taxonomy (NCBI): domain Eukaryota; kingdom Metazoa; phylum Chordata; class Actinopteri; order Cichliformes; family Cichlidae; genus Paratilapia; species Paratilapia polleni. The sequence goes on along the minus strand of VUQI01000457.1, from coordinate 29,471 downwards.
GGTTTTACTATGTATATTTACTATGCACTCTTCTGTGCTCACCGTTTATTTGTTTATTTTTTCCCTATCAAAGTTTTTTTAGATTGTTTTTTCATAGCCAAATCCAAGGTGTAAGAACAGAGGGTGTTGTATGCTGTACAGATTGTAAAGCCACCTGAGGCAAATCTGTGATATTGGGCTATGTAAATAAAATTGACTTGACTTGATTTGAGGGCTGCTTTATACAAGCTACTGCTAAGACTCTGCAATCACCCTAAACTGTTATGTCAATAGAAACACCTTCCCAGAAGCTACAGTATAATACAGATGCACCTTAAAGCCTAATCCCACTAATAATATTTGATCTCTGCCAAAGAAGTAAGAACTTTGTCTGAGAAAACATTATTTGCTTATGCTGTGACCCATTATGACTGATGATGAATGATGATGAAAACCAGAAAACAAACTTTTTTGATATTGTAATCATTGGAAACAGGCAAGACTCAGAATCAGTTAAGTTTGACAAAATGAAATGACGAAAACTCTAACAGTTCATCTTGATAATGCTGAAATTTAATGCCGATCCTGTCAATATTCTTTGAAATATTTCAGTCAAAACCACAAATCTCTGCCTAATTAAGGCACTCTGTGCCAAATTACATGGGAATCCATCCAATAGCTACTGAGATATTTGAACCAAAGCAGTGGATAGACTGACACTGCTATACTGTAAATGGTTAAAATATGCCACTAACACCCTGTATGTAACCTACTGTTACATACATACTACTATTTATCAAATCATCACAACACATACAGTCAGCCTGACTTACCAGACTTACCATTGTCGAATGCCAGGAATGTTGCCTCATACACGTTGTTTTTGACGTATATGGACTCCCGGTCGAGCAGGGCCATGGTGGTGATCTGACCATTGGTCCTGTTAATCTTCAGCCAGTTAGCTGGGTCTGATAACTTAGAGTACCTGCACACACACATACACAGACAGAAAACAGACAGGTCATTAAATCCAAAGACAAATATACAGACACAAGTTCCACATAATGACTTGTACACTAACTGTTACTTGAAAGCCAGCAGCTCTGAATCTTTTATTTGTTGATCCAAAGTACCCATTATCAGGTTGAATGTTCATTACCGGAATAAGCAAAACCAACCAAAGACCTTTAAAATATTACAGTGACATAGAGAGTGGAACATATGTTCACCGAGCTAATCATAGCTGCAGCTCATTAGCATGAAGACCGATGAAAACCCAAAACCATATGCAGAAGAGCCAAGCAGCACTCTTAACAACTTCACAGCTCTTTGTACCCACACAAACGCCACGGCAGCTCTCATCGGAGTCACCGGTTGAAGCGTCCACAAAACTGAAAGTGACAGCTGCATAGCGCAGGAAGTGCCTCAGGTCTAATTAGAAATGGTTAACTCCGGACAAGAAGAAGTCTCACTAGTTGGTAGTGTGTGTGTCAGCATGACAGGAATTTGGTGTGTGAGACACAGGAAGAAAAAAAGAGACTGCGAGAGAGATCAGAGGCTTCTTTTTTTTTCAGTATAAGCTTAGTTGGTAAAATGTGATGAGGGTGAAAGGGGGCTTAATTAAAGGAGTGTGCTGAAAGTTGACACTAGTTAACCAGAGGCTCACAGGCATCCAGAAAACTAACTCCACCTACAGCTAAAGATACACACAGTTCTGGGCTGGCACACATAGGAAACAGATGAATTAGACAAGCAGAAGGACAGGCAGGTGCACTCATTATCATTATGTGTTTTTACTTCTTTTTTTTCTCTCTCTCGAGAAAACCAAACAAGCAAATGAAAATAAATATAATTTCTAGTCAAAGAACTTGTCATGCTGTGTTAGTTGAGGTGTGATGTTGCCCTGTAGGTTACATTTGCGCAGGATGCCTGGCACTCTCATCTCCTTCCTGTGCCAACAAGATGTCACCTCCAGCTGGCAGAGCTAAATGTCTTACTAGACTTCCCAGGATTTTTCTTCTGACAAGAATCACACCTTAAGCTTTAAACCTAATGTATTAACTTAGCTTTAATTAAGATAAAATAAAATAAAAGAGTGGTTAAGATTGTTTCTCTTTTCCAATTTGATGCAGAAAATGTCATATGACATCAGATACATCAGTAGATTACAACAGATTTTTATACCCTCTATGTCCGTGATTGGCATTGACAGTGGTATTTTTGCAGCTCTACAGCTTCCAGATCCCAACATGGCTATCAGGATTTCTGTCATTGAACAGCTAGTTCATAAAATCTCTCAAATGGAACTTGCATTTAGGAGGCATGGTGGATCTAAGAAGCCATAGAGCTGCAGAATGACAATTTCTGGATCCTACCTTTTTAGATAACATAAGATAAATTACTGGTGCACCTTTAATCCTGGAACCTCTAAACCAATATGACTTACATATTACAATACAAGAACACACACACGCAAAAACACATTAATTTGGTCTTACTGCCACTTAAATCACAACATCATCTGGCAAATAGACATGGTCTCACACCATCTTCATTTTTCTTTCCTCCAGTGAGAAAAAAAAGGCATGAAATTCATAAACGTAAAAAAACCCATTCTGGCTCCTCTCCCATCCATTGCTCACGCACATCATACACTGAAGGTGCTCATGTGTATTTTCGCCTGTGACTCTATGTTTGTGCATTTCTGTGTCTTTTGTGTGTATACTGTGCGGGGGTTCAAGCGAGGTCACCCAAAGGGAATACAACAGCAGCAGCAGCGGAGACGGGGCTGTCGTGAGCTGAGTGTCTGCTGGCACGCGGCTTTGGAGAAGACAGCAGCTCTGAGCTCCCATCAATAACAGACACACAGACTGACAGGGAAGAAAGCGACAGGGTCAGTGGGAGCGGGAGGGAGGGAGTAAAAGAGGAGTTGCTTCTCTCAAAGGGCAGAAGACCTCAGCCCACTTGGTTTGCATGACATGTCTTTTTAGGAGAAGTAACCTGAGATGTGGCTACTGCTCACTCTTCTGTGCAGTATATATATATGAGTACATCTCCCACTACCTCCCTCGCTATCAATTCAGTAACATTTCCACTGGGTTTCTCAGTGGAAGTGGCCGTCTCACTGACATTAAGAAAAATCAATCTCTCTCGTTGGAACTAGCGATGGAGTGGAACAGTGCTGCTGGACCTTAGTAGGCATGTGGGAGTTTCTGTCACATAGGGTCGATGCCTGGATGGCATGATGCCCGCTGTGTGTCATCCCAGTTAGGAAAGATGGAGGGAGGGATCAATGAGGAGGAAGATAGGGATCTAAGGAGGGCAGACAAACAGTGTCCAACTCATTACAGGATGACCTCTTCACACCAGTCGCCTGGCAACAGGGAGGTAACTGGAATGTGGGCGGGGGTTAGTTGAGAATGTCACTGAAGAGGCATAAACTGTGAAGAAAACACTGATTAAACACTAGTGACACTCAAGATTCAGAGAAGACACCTACACAGGGTAGACAAAATATTGGAAATGCCTAAATTTTCATGAATATCAAGTAGTCCCTGGTTTTTGGAGGAGTTCAAGTTCTCCCTCAGTCTACTACACAAGACTTATACAACTCCAAATGAATGCCAATGTGCTTATGTCCCTGTATGCTAACTTTGAATAATACTACATATAAAAGCTGTCTTTGCAGCTTGTTTTTGCAGCTTCAACGTGGCCAGGTTTGAAGATGCTTTTTACTGGATTTGAGATGTACGAGCACTGATCTATTGGCCGAACGTCGATACCAGCAGATATTTTCCATCTGCCAGTGTAAGCTGCACAAGCAGAAATGGCTCAGTTGGGAGAGTGTTAGACTGAAGCTCTAAAGGGCCCTGGTTTGATCCCGGGCTTTGGCAGAAGGGGGAATATTTTGGGGTGGCAGGGTGAATGGTCTATCAATCAGAAGATAGGTGCATCGATCCCCAGCTCATCTGTATATTTGGGCAAGATACTGAACCCTCAGTTGCATAGCATCCCTTGGAGTGCAAGTGGGTGTGAATGCTAGACAAAGCACTTAGGCATAGCTAGAAATACTGTATGAATGTGTGTGTGTGATTGGGTGAATGAGACTTGTAGTAGAAAGGTGCTATGTAATAACTGGTCCATTCACCATTTTGCCTTTCATTTATGGCAGAGGCCAGTGTTTATCTATTTTGCCCAGTCATTTTTGTGGTTCTTATATCCTGGACAGAGTTTCATAGAATTCATGAGCAAATAATATATTTAAATATATTTCAGATAATATATATTTCTATACAGGTTGATGTGGCAACAGGCAAAAAAGGGGGAATAAATAAGAAAAAAAAAACAAAACCAATAAACAAACAACTAAAACACTGGTTAGCTTCCAAAATGTTATTTAAAAGTCAGTATCAGTCCAGAATTTGACAAATGGTGCACCCAAATTTTAGCATTTTAAGCCAAAGTGGCATTCTTTGAAGTACTGTACCTGACAGTCTGGTGAATGAAGTGGTCAGGGTCTTGAGCAGCAAATACGGTAAGGGTGGTCCCTGCTGGCACACCCTCTTCAAAACGGATCATCTTTGGGTTGACAGGAAAGACAGGTGGCTCGTTCACATCCTGTACAGAGATGGTTACACCTGCTGTGGACTGAAGCGAGGACTGGATGCCACTGGCCAAGTGGGCCTGGTTGGACACGACCACAGTTAGCATGAAGGCACGATTCATCTCAAAATCCACGGGCTACAGAGGAACCCAGGAGGACAGAGAAAGGAGGGAGAAAGAGATACAGAAAACAAAATGAAGAGTGATCGGAGGAAAATGAGCGTAGCTGATTGCAAAATTAGTTCTAATTTTTAACCAATTTAAGAAATGACATATAATTAAGTGAAAACAATGTGCAACTAAAGTCCTCAGTCATCAACATCTGGCACTTCACAGCAGGTGGAACCATACAAGATGCAGTGCTGAATAATAAAGGGAACGACTGTATGGCTGCATTTTTAAGAACTATATTGTTACTGTATTCAGTACATTAATCGAGACTGTGTGGAGAGAAAGCAGCTTTATTTTTACCTTCACCACTGTCAGCATGCCATCATTTGTGATGGGATTGGTGCGGATAGTGAAGTGTCCAGATGGGTCTCCACTGACAATGCGATAGACTGCGTTCCAGTTGGGGCTGTGGGGCTGATCTCTGTCCACCACTGTCAGATTGGTCACCACCACATTTAACTTGTTCTCTGGAACCTCCCCAGAAAACTATGTAGGAACAGGAGGGGATAAGGCAAGTGAAATATGAGGGAGGGGAGGATGGGAGAGATAACATTATGCTAATGCTGCTTGAGCAGTCAGCTAATGAATGTTAATAACTTGATTTAGTGAGATTTTAAGCATATTCTGGAGCCATCATCAATCTTTTAGCATTTTACATAATTGTTATTATGAAAACAAACTGCTTTTAGGGTCATGCCAATAATGCTCATTACATTAAAACATGAACTGAAAGTGGAAGCAAAACAAATGGGGAGAAATTAGAAAGACAAGATAGGAAGAAAAAAAACAGGAGACATATTTGTTTAAATGTGGTTAATAGAGAATCATATCTTCCATTATATTAATGCTGTCCCTTATTCCTCCCAATGCTTGCTCATATGAAACACTTTATTTAAACTAATGGATTTGTTCAATTAAGTGTTTACCCATTCAATTTAGATTCTGTGCATTCACCAAATCTAGGTCTTAATAAGCAATTAGATAAGTACTGTAATTAAAGCAGCAGTACGAATAATCTTCGGCTAATGATCTTCATTATATTGCAATCTGAAACAGCTCCCCTCTGAACTAACTCTGGAGGAAACTTGGTGACAGCTGCAGAGCCGAAAGAAGAATTTACAGTGTAATAGGATACATTTCTGCGTCTATAGGGATTGATCTGGCTACTGAGCACTCAAAGGTAGTCACACACACACACACACACACACACAGTAAAAGCTCTTATGTCACATGATAATCTGTGTTTCCTCTTGTGAAGCATTAGCTTGTTTATGGTGTGAGTCTGCCAGCTGCTTTTCACTTTAATGGCTTCATCATCATGGGATTAAAGCAGCGTCCAAACCAACAGATTCCTCTTTTCCATTCCCTCCCACCCTCCTTGCTTCCTCTTCTCCTGTCCCCCTGCTGGGCTGATAAGCACAAAACAAATTAAATATGCACTCTCAGTCCCCAGTGTATGGGCTCCTCTATTTTATTTTCACCCTGGGCTTTAGCCTAAACACCACCACAAACCTTCCAAGCTTGTTTGGCCACACTGTCAGACAGCCAAATGGAATATGCTCCCTTAGAGGCATGCACAATGCTGCTGACTACCGAGGATGGCCCATTCAAAATGGCCACTCTCTAAGATGCAATGTGGTCCTATTGATAAGCCACGAGAGACACAGACTCAAAAGTTTCTGGAGGATTTTTTTTCACTTATAAGGAAAGAAGTTATGATACTTTCATTTGAGTTATATAATAAAATGTTTTGTCAGTGTAACTAATTCTAGCTTCATAGAGATTCATATACAAACTTCATCTGCGCTTCCTTTTTAAACATGAATTATTCTTAAAGGCAAATCTTCTATAGCTGTGACAATTTTGGCTTGAAAGCAAGATGGGCTTTGGCTATAGGTGACAGTTAACGAGATGAAGGTGGATGCTAAAACATCTAGACGTGTAAATTACGAAACACAATGTTGATTCAAACTGTTACATTCTGTTTGCATGAAAGACTTATAGTCACTATCTATGCAGTTAGCTCTCTATTTCCTAAGCTAAGTGATCATCACCATCACTCTTTAAATCCACTACACTGTGCAGCAGTAAGAGAATGTATCACCTTTCATATGGCTGCAACCTTCAACACCTACTCTGATTGACTTCACTAATATGCTTATGTTAATACGTTTAGCTCAGAACAAAAAGTCCATACAAGCCCTGTTTAGTCTAATGGCTCAGTAACCTATTATTTGTAACAACAATCCCCAATCCCATTATGATCCTATCTGTATTTGACATGGTGTTTTATTAATCTCTTACCAAGTATGTAACGCACCATATATCATGGCTGAACTGACAGGGGCGGCACAGTGTTGCAGCGGTTAGCCCTGGGACTGAACCATCTAGTTGGTTATTGTCTTTCTGTTTGTGCTCTCCCTGTGTCTGTGGGTGCCACTTTCCTCTCATGCTGGATAAACAATTAAGAAAAAAAAGATCTATGGATGGGCTAAACTTACAACCATTCTTTAAGTCACCCAGCAGTAGTAGAAATTTTTAATAAGCATGCATTTAGTGACCTAAGTCATTAATGTTAATAACACAAGAATTTCTATTTAAAGTTGGCCATTTTATTGTTCACAAAATTTATATTTTTGGCTATTTCTTTTCAATCTGGACTACAAACATTTAAGCTGCACTCCAGTCGAGAGAAATAGGTAAGAGCTCTGTGCATACCAATAATAATTTTAGAAAGTAAGTCTGTATTAAGATGAATTACACAACAGGGAAATCTACTACTATATATGGAAAATGCAAAAATCTCAAATTTTAGTTGGCAAAACCAGAGCAAAACAATACCAAAGCGCTCTCTGATGCCAAATTCTCATGACAACATGGTGCATAGTATACATACTACGTGACTTAAAACAAATTCCTCCTGATATCAGACTGACTGACTCACTTAAGATGGACAAGTAGAGGTTTATTCTAAAAAGGGAAAATAATGGGGTCATAGTGAAACAAATTGTTATAAATAAACAAGATAAATAAGATGTGATGCTACTCTGCTACATGTGCTGCAGACAGCATTGTACACTACAGAGTCAGTGCCACTCTGCTTGACAAACTATGTGATGAAACCAATTCTAAATGATCCCAAGCATCTTTTTTTCAACATTATGTTAAAATCATGCTTCCGCTACACATTATTGTTGAGTAAGTGATAAAGCATGACACACTTTAGGAGGGTGTACACTTGATTAAATTGTTTGATTAGATCTACTGTGGCAATAGCATTGTCTTTTAGTTCATCACATATTGACAAACATAGCAGTAACATTGCACATTCAGGCCCATGTGGTGAAATGAATAAAACATTTTTTTTTTTTTCCAAATTAGATGTTGTATATCAGCTTGGTTTACACCCCCGTAAGCAATTTCACTTAATTAACGTGCTTATGTTTTCTCTATGCCTCCTGCAGAGAGCAATGAATTCTTCTTAGGTCTGTCATAGACAAATAATTACTGAACTGCTCCAAGTCTTGTTGCTTGTGTGGGAAGCAAAACAAGTAGTAGAGATTGACAAAGCAGTGGAAACGGCATCTGTTGGAAAACAATTTCTTTGCTGTGGCTGTTAATGTGTTAATGCCTACGTTGACACATTACCGCATTAGAATCACACATCAAAATATGGTGAACCAATCCTTTACTGACAAGCTCAGACAGGCAGAATGTGTGGACACTAAGATGAGAGTCTGGCTTGAAAAACTTTTTAAACGTCAGATGACATCCTCGCTCCAGCAAACTAAAACAAATTGCATAACCCTCAATGGTTTCTGGCTTTTCAAATCCTCTAAATTATTTTTTGTACAGTCCCTGCTGATGCTTTGAAGAGATAACAGCATATATCACAGTTTGTGTGTGTAAAAATGTATACCCATGCCTATGTATTTTTGCAGTAAAGCAGCCAGAACCACAGACAGGGAAGCAGGGGACGAATACCCATTCTGTGTAGAGCCACAGCCTCGTTCGTCGAGCTCTACCTCTGACAGCTGGGGAGCTCTTATCAGAGCATGCGGCTGGAACTGTACTGGCACGCACGCTGACGACAGCCCCGCTGAGGAGACTGGGATCACAGTGTGTGACACTGACACACTGTTCGCTCTGCCTTCGAGCTTTGCTGAAAACAGCATCTGTCTCTCTTTGGAATCATAGAAATCCAAATGTTTACATAAAGTGCAGCCACAGCCATGTAGGTCTATCAGACTGTGGTCAGCGTTTGATTCCGTTCCAGTCATGTAGTCATTCTAACTCTTAAAACTAAGCAACTGCACAACTAACAACACAAACGCTGCTCTAGAAAAGTGGGCCAGCTGTAGTGTGGCTTCCTGTCAGACCAGTGTGGTGGTATAAGGGACTGGGGGTGGATGCCTGCAGACAAATTCCAACTACCAGAGGCAATGTGAGCAGGAAAAGAAAACTGATCTCAGTCGGTTCCTTTCTGCATAGCCCTTCCTTTTGTTCTGTGCTCTCTGACACATATTTCAATAGAGCTAACAACCAAGACCAAACAATGCATTTTCAAATAATATTTGAGTGCACTTTTCATTTCAAGGCCCGTCTAACCTGCAGTATGCTAATAATACAGTACGCTCTGTATATGTAGAGTAACACCTCCATAGGACACCTGGGTAGCATGGCAACTAAATATGCAATAGTTAAAATGTCATATAGAGGGTCAAGGTCAAGACTGAAACTGTTTTTTTAATACTAAAAGATTTATTAGGATGATGACGGCTGGGTTAATCTTGTATTTCCTTGTACCTCTTGATAAAGAAAAAGCTGCAATACACTCTTCCAGTATCTCACCATGTTCAAAACAATATTTTCTTTAAAACTAAAAAGTAGTTAAATAAGCATGTATCCCAAATGAAATTACTTAATCAGGAGAGGGCTGCCAATTTTACACAGACAGTGCTCTTGATTTCAGCTTAAGGCCAAAGAAAGAACATTTATTATCCCACAAAAACCATCCTGTTGATTTCATGTTTGACTTTTACACAGTAAATTATACAAGGAGACAATGAGACAAAACAGAAATAGAAACATTAAAAAAAGGACATACTCAGTATTAATGTTCACACAGCCCTTCACAGTTTAATGAAACATCAATCTGGAAGTGCACATAGGACTCACCGTCCTGACTGTGAGTTCAGGGGGGTTGTCGTTGATGTCTGTAATAGAGATAAGGGCTGTAGCTGTGTTGGAGAGTCCAAAGTTCAGGTTGCCCTCCATGTCAGTGGCCTGGACAATAATGGTGTACTGAGAGACTTTCTGTAAAATGAAGCAGAGAAAGATAAGAGAAAACAATACTCAGTGATCAAATCCTGCTACAAATGGACACAAAAC
>VUQI01000457.1:0-19308 GCA_015106735.1 Paratilapia polleni | reverse complement strand
AATGGACACAAAACTCAAATCAACAAATAAGTATTTTCCCACGTTACACTGACACAGCGAGTCACTGGAATGTCTCTCCCAGCTCTTGTCCATTCATACACACATTTGTTTTTTTTTCCACAGCTAACCAACCACTGAACAACTGAGTAACTGTTAGAACATTTTACTGACAGTGAGCAGCACACATGCACAAACAAAACACACAAAGTTGCAGAGAGGGAGCAATGTGTTGTTAAAAGGCCCATCCATTACTGCCTAAAAGTCTTGGCTTTCCGCTGTGAGAATAGAGTTGGATCATCACTCATTTTAATGGTGGTGCTGCCACTTTAAGATGCGCCACGGTGCTTTAGATAATACCAGAAGGTGAATGGGCCTTATTTCGTCCAGTTACAGTGAGGGGGAGTCACCCTAGAGTGCACTGCAGTAAACACTGCTATAGTACAGTGCCATGACCAGAAAAAAAACAAAACATCAAATGCAAAGCTTTCTTTAGACACAAGTGGAAAAAAAAAAACAGAGAGGCAAAGAGAATGCATCCACACTGCAGTGACACTGTCCATGGTGCTGAAAGTTCAGTCAGTCTGTCCCCAGACTCAGCACTGGGAAGAGGTCTCTGTGTGAGTGTGATTCCATCCTGACACTATATAAGCCTCTCTGCTTTGTGGTTTTGTGGTTTCTTTCCCTTTTTATTAATCCATTTGGCTCAGGCCTCTGTTGTGTCAGGAATGCACATCAAGGACAGGACACTGCTAGTTTCACGGGGTCTGCCTCATTGCTGAAGATCCACAGTGAATCCTACCCATGGTCTAATGTTCATTTGTTGCTAGTGTTGGTTGGCTTTGTTATATTCTCTGGGGTCACAATTTCTAACAATTTGATGGCCAGTGGCACATATGACAGAGACTCCCTGAAGAAACAAGAACAAACTGAGCCAGAGGCCGTGTAGCCATAGATAATGTAGTTACAGATTCCTGCTTAGATAGCAGTTTCTTTACTTTTTAATTTCTTTGACTCATGTCTTTTTACCCCCTCTGGTTTATTGTGTGTTCTTTGTTAATGCATACTCTGTGCTTCTTTTGATCTCCTGCTATCTTTTTTGCTATCTTGGTTGCTCAGTGTTTTTTGCCTGTCTTTTCTTTGCCTGCATCTATGCCAGATTCTGACTATCTCTTATATCTCCTTCTCTCCCTCCCACTCTTTTTTTTTCAATAGTGAAGGATGCAGCTGATTGTTAGATCAGTCAAAGCATTCAGACCAGTTAAAACACCCAGCTGGAATCATTTAGCATCTCTCCAAGTCATTATGAAGTGCACAGACATGTTAATCTGCACCAAACCAAGCCTATTAATGAGAACTCAATATTGGCTGCCCTTTATTAGACTCATAATGAAATATCAATACCATCTCCCCTCATACAGAGCTTCAGCAAATAGAGCATCCAATGAATGTGTCTCTCTGCAGATTCATTTAGATCTGGTCACATACATCAGTCTAGAAACAGCACCAGATGGCTGCAGGAAGCTAATAGGCTCAAGCTTTGATGGACGGCTCTTCCTTGGTCAGGTGGAAAAAAAAAATGCTTGGAGCTGAGCCAGCAGGTGGAGCTCTCAGACAGTAGGGGATGTGGCTGATGGGTCCTATCCTGCAGGGTTATATCACTCATCTGAGAGTAGCTGTGAGTTTATGGCCCTGCTAATGCACACATCCTCATCCGTCCACATCCGCTAACGTTCCAGTGAGTGGGAACAGGTGGGATACTCAGACACTTACACATCAGGTGCACGCACACACACACACACACACACAAACACACACACACACACACACACACACAGCCAAGCACATTCTGCTGTCCAAAAGCAAGCTACCCGAGCAAGTCAGTAAAGGGCTCTCTAATGAGTCCTATAGAAGCGCTGAACAGAAAATTTCTCTGTTAGATTCGAGTCCAGCACTGGCAGGAAATACAGTTTCTTGTCTCACAACCAACAGCAACCGTCCAGACTGCCTTGCTGGTCTCAAGTATCACTGACTTAATCTGCAGAAGCTGAAAACCATCAGAGGTTACAGAGACACCTGCACACAAAGATCCGCCAACAATAAAACAATCCCTTTTTTCACAGGGACCAAATTAGGTAGTTTACTATACTGGAGCCTGAGGAAAGAAATGGCTTTAGGCTATCAATGTTAGCTACTCAACATGTCAAGCCAGGCAGCCACCAGGACAGGGGAAAAAAGCTGGCTGCTCTTTGTAACCAAATGGACTTGAGCTCCAGTGGGACTTTCTTAGCAAGAACAAAGTCGGGAGATCCTGGTCAGAACTGGTGAGGCAAATGGAGAGGAGTGCCCTTCTAGCAACACACATGCAGTGGTGAATTGTACCTGATCTGAATTGTACCTGAGCTTGAGATATTTCATTACATGAGGGAAAACTTTGAGCTGCTGGCAGTGGCAGAGAAAATGTCAGGGGATCAGCAAAGTCAGTTATCCCTGGTGACAATGGATATTAAAAAGACTTCACAACAATCCATCTAGCAGTTGTCAGTCTGGACAAAAATGGTATACTAACAGGCAGACTGAAAAAGGGAGCAACACCTCCCACTATGTACAGGATGAGCACCTTTCATCTGAGTATAGTCTTTCAGATATTAAGATTGTTTATTAATCCAGTGAGCATGGGAGTGAGAATATTTGGACTCATAAATCCGGTTTTGTTAAAAATCTATGTCCAGTAAAGGCAGAAGCATTGTGGTCTACAGGATAATGTTGGCATCAACTACATGCGGGGGACACTTTGTTATACAATACGATACAATACAGGTTTAGCTACGGATATTATGCATATGCTGTAAGATATGAGGGCATCTGGTATTTCCTCTCTCAAATCATACTTTCACAGGGCAATTGCTGCATTCACTCATAATGTGTTAATATGTGCTGCGCTGCTTCTCAGGCTCTCTGAACGTCATCTCTAGTCCCCCTCCACCAACTGCAGCTCATCTTGGGTTATATAAAGGCTGAGAAACTGCATTTCTATGCCCCTTGGCCACTTTTTCTGTCTGCTTACACTCTGACTTTTTGGGTAATGTGAGCTATCTTAGTTCACAGCCATCTTGTATGGTGTTGTCATGAAGTGTAGTGATTCTGCTCTTCAGTGTCAGCCAATTGAGTCATTAAGTTATCTCCATTTTGACTCCTGCATTAAGAAGCCCTATAAGGGAAAGCTGTCTTTTTATTTTATTATTATTATTTTAGGATTTTTTCAATAAAGCATTAAGCTTCTAGAGCTGATGATAAAAGACTGATATACTGAACAGACTCTTCATATTCTTCAACTAGTTTTAAGTTACACATCTCTGTAAACAAATGACACTCCAATAAAATGATCAAGGAGTATGGACAAGACCTAACAGAAGAATGAACTTGAAACTAGAGAAGCATAAGTGAAACAATTTATCCTTTTTTTTTTAAAGATGATCCAGTTCAATGCCAGGTTGGTCCACATAGTGCTAATAATAAAGCAGATACTGAGCGGACATGTTGACTGAATGTCGGCTACAAACCGTCAACATCCACCTACGTGCATCAATACTTTTCATTCAGCAACCAGCTCACAATCCTCGGATGGCTTCGCTGTCTGGAGCTCCAGTGTAAGAAGGTGAATTAACATAACTCAGCAACTCAGAGACAATGAAGCTGCAGGACTATTTAGGATGCCGGCTCTCAGCCTACATCCCAAGTCGGGCTTTGCAGATCCTAATGGAGCCAGGCTGTGGGCACTCATGTCCTTGAGGCAGTCCAGGCGATGTCCTAATCGACGTTGAGGCAGTCCAATGTTGAGCTGGCGCCTGGCAACTCAGCACCATGCCACACCAGACTGTTCCAACCCAGGGCTCATGGGAGATTGAGACAGCCTGGGGTAATGAAAGACAACAGCTATGCCTGCCAGAGGAACTGCTGCCATGGAGAGAGGGCACAAAGGGAGAGTGTCCATGCCAGCTGTGGCACTCTGACACGGCCCATTCTGCTACCTGCTGCATCCGAGCTGTACTTCATTAGAAGAGTGTTTCTTCAATCCTTTTTTAGTACACCATGGACACTTATGTATGTACAAAACAGCAAAAACCTTTAACCCGCTGCACAATCATGTAAAAATATCTGTGTATACTATATTTATCTTTAGTCACTTAGCTTATGAGCCTGTGGGCTGGAGCGTGGGGGGAGCGAGGGACAATAATTGGTATACAGTGGAGTCAGAGGTGGATGATACTAGGCTAACCTCCGTGTACCCCCTATTCTCCTCAACATGAGACACTGCTTCACCTCTTAATTAGCACATGCATATTCCAATTACACGCAAGAATGGGGGATGAGGATTAGTTAAAGTGTGAGAGAACGAGAGATGGGAGGAGGTATATGCTGCACAGGCTGTTTATTCATTGTCAATACAGTAGTGTGAATGCTCATGACTTTGCATAACATCATGTGCCTATACCACACTGGCTGCACAGATCCACTGTAACACCTGGGATATTATTCTTAGTTTTTGCTGCTCCTCTTTACTCAGTATGAGAAGTACTGCCTATTTACAACATGCGTGTATATGCACATGCGCCCATGTGTCTGTGCTTGTTTGTGTTGATGACCTTGACAGCAGGTGGGTGAACTCCCAGGTGTGTCCTAGTTTTTGTGGGAGGATCACAGGCAGGTGGGACTGTGCCTGGCTTGATGTGTCCAGATTAATGAGCTTTCCCTCACTCACATCAGCTGCTACTGCTGCCGCCTGGGCCAAGCTGGAAACAGGGACACAGACCTGGCCCGTATTCACTAGACTCATTTATATTGTCCCACAAATGTGCCACGCTATCATGCCATGCCAGCTCCATATAAAATTTGGATAAGAAAGAAGCATTGATGTATTGTCTCTTCTGTTATCAAAACCTGCGTCTGTTCTTGATATTTTAACCGTAATTATTCTCTAAATAAGCTTGCTGTACTGCTGGTAAAATCCTGTTTTTCATTTCCAATGTATTGCCTGGCCAGGTTTAGCGCTGAGAGGGACCGGTGGGACTTCTCAGAATATAAACATTATGAGACACACTCAGTGGTGCTTTTATGTCAGCAGTAAAATCAGCCAACTAAGTTATGAGGTTGAAATTATCCCCATAATCAAGGCATATGAATTTGAATGTTTTCCCGATTTTGGCAGTGGTATTTTTTTTTAACCTTGCACCACAGAGAGATAAGGATAAGTTTGACTATTTGTGTCTGAGACAATGGCTGCAACATGAACAGTCTGTGATGAAACACTACTGCCCATAGCAACCTGATGTTAGGAAAAACAAAAATTCACCCTAGGTGACCTTCTTCATTAGCCGAATAAGATGGAGGATAGTGCTGTGGTTTTGGTGGTGTGTGGGTTGGCAGAACTACACCAAGCAACAGACACGGCAACAGTGCATGAGGCAAACGCAGACAATGAAAAGAACACTCCTGCGACCTCGTCAGCAGAGAGGTGCTGGATTTACGTGGCCATTATACCTGCCCTGCTCTACGCACTGAGATACTTCCCGGTCATTTTTATTTACACACAATAAGTATACACACGCAAATGTCTGAAATTAATGAGGTAATTTTGTGCTTGGTTTGGCATTTCTGAAAGGGCGAATGTCGCTGATTTTTGAAGGCTTAGTTACAATTGGATTAAATTGGGATTTCTGGAATTTGCAGGTGGAATTATTTAGTGAGTCATTTCATACACTCATGTATTCAGAAAAATCGTATAGTGCACACAAAGAACTCAAGCAAGTTGACAATAAAAGTTAAGAACACTGCAAAAGAATTATGCTTAACAACCAGACAAGTAAAATCTACTAAAATTCGAATTTACTTTGATCATTTTTGGGTTAAACCACTGGCAAAGTGGGACGACCCATGTCTGTACTAAACAACAAAGGAGCCTACCTTGCTATGTGGATTAAGTCTAGCTCACCCACTAAATGGCATTAAAAGTTGGGGATGGGATTATTCTGCCTTGAAAAAATGCACACAGACAACTGCAGATATAAGGGAGTTACCTGTTCTTATTATACTTCTTTTTAGTCTGCTTGGAATATGCTTGGAGGAAGCACACAGCTGGTGCCCTTGTAGTGTAATGGCTGCGTGTCACAACAAAATGGAGGGCACAAGGACATCCACACAGGGCACAGTGTCCACATTCTGATGATTAACTTCAGATTACATGAACTCTAGCTGACCCTTGTGTACTCAGAAATGCAGAATGTTTATTACACTAGTGTAATAAGTAGTGGTAATTCCCTAGATATCTTCACAAAGCTGCTGAAAACAACTAAGGTACAAACAGAACTCCATTACTATGGACTATTTCTGATTAATACACAGAAATTGAAGAAGACATATAAAAACAAAGAATATCAAAAAATGTACTCTTTAGTATTATATAAGAATGTGATATTTGTTCAGTAAGTATTCTACACACTGACTAATGGATGCAAAACATCATTGAACCTTCGTAATTGTTTTATTGTGTGGGCATAAATGAGATGCAGAGAGAAAAACAAATGTAAGTAACAGGAGCACAGAACACACAGCTGATACTGACCTCTCTGTCCAGGCCGGCTGCCACTGTAACTATGTCCCCAGTCTCACTGTTGATGGTGAACATGTTGGGGATGGGGCTGTGGGGTGTCTGGGACAGGATGCGGTAGCGCACCATGCCGTTAGCTGTGGTGGAGTCATCTGAGTCTGTGGCGGTCACCTGCATCACAGACGAGCCTGTGGAAAGAAAGATTCTGAAATGTAGCTGATGCACGGTATTGCACACTTCCCCAGGTTGACTAGAAGAGGTCAAGCTGGGAAAAAAAAAAAGATGAAAAACAAGCAAGCAGACATTCAAATACAAAAATGCGCTTCTCAAGCGCCTTTGTTTGTTAATGATTTTTTCTGAAATATCAAAGAGAAGGAAGACAAGTCTGAGAAGACTCAGAAGACAAAAAAAACTCGAAACAAATCAATCAGACTTGCCAAATTACTGCGACACTCTCTTCTTTGGCAAACATCTTTTAGAGTGAGAGCTATTACGCAGCAGAGTACAAAAACACAAACAAAATCTGTTAAATAAGCTCCTATTTTAAAGCTGTGCTGTTTGGTCGTCTATATATTTTCAAACTAGTGGGGCAAAGCTTCCATCTCTGTAGAGTCCATTTAGTAATGAGCAGCACTGGGTCTTCTGCTATTTCCGCCATCCATTATTTCAGCCTTCAGCAGCATCGTTGCTGTCCTTAATGCTTCAATACGCTCTCCCTATTTGTCTTAGAATCACAGACAAACATTGCCTTTTAAGCCAGACAACACAGAGGTAGTGAATGCTTGCAAGTATGTGTGTAGGAAAAGAATGTATGTGCCCACTTTTCCTTCCAGGCACATGTATGCATTAGTATGCATGTGCGTGTTTGTGTCCTCTCAGCATGTGTCAGGGTGAGAGGCCCCGTGTCCCTGCATCTTCCCTGAGCAGAATTATTGATTTGCACGAGTTTGTCAGCTGGGCTCACAAATGTGACCAGGCAATTAGGAGCACTTTGTGCTGGAAAGAGGAGAGATCACCTCGCCTCTCTCTCAGGGTTCTGTGAAAATGTCACTTTCCATCAGGCAGCCATTTACAGGCTGCTGCTGCTGCTGCTGCTGCCGCTGAGAGAAAAAAGACTGTCAGTTTGCAGGAGGAAGAAAGCAGAAAGAAGAGATGGTTGAAACACAAACATGCTTAAATGAGAAGACTATGTAAGTAGTGGAAAATTCAAACTGAGGAGGACAAGGACATAGGAGCTGAAGCATTATAGGAAATGAAAGCAGAAAGTGGTGATGCACTTGGCATAATGCACAGTCTAATTTGCTGACTTAATGATCATTTTGATTAAATTTATGATGGTTTTAAAAATATGCCACAGCTTTCATGTAAGGGGGATCAAAAAGTAACTTAGCAACTAATGCATAAGCACACTGCTTACCTCAGTGGGTATGATGGTAGGTGGTCAGTGCCATGCTGAGCAGGCACTCAATCAGAAATGTTCAATTATCATATCAAAAGCAAATCAAATTGGTCACCAAAAACATGTTGTGTATGTTTTAAAACGGAAATAGAAAAGTCAAGTTTTACGTCTACACTTTCCAAATCATAAATTTAAATGTTTCAACTGAAGCTGGGAAGCTGCTGGATTCATGGCCGATTCAGCGGTCCCCTGTGGGTCTGAACCGGTGCAGGTGTCTCCATTCCTGTAATTGGGTCTAGATGGCACCATCATTCCTGTGACACCCTGCGTGGACAGGATAATTGTAGCCTCGATTTCTATTTCAAACTTCATTAATTTTCAAAGCAGGATTTGTCACGTTGAACAGCAAGGAAAAGAAGAGAGTCCACGGAAAGACAGGAAATTGAAAACAATTACTGCTATTCCACTGAGGGGCGTCAATATACAATCAATCTCTCCAGTCCTGTACACGGGGACAGGACATGACGAATCACATGCTGGTGATGCTGCCTTTCATTCAGTGATATGTCGATTGCTCACTTTCAGATCCAAAGAGGGAAGGCTATGGCTGAAAGGGTTAAATTCTGAGCCTGCTTAATTCCAATTTAATTTGAACACTAATACCAAATCCTAATTGCCTTTCTTCTAAAATCGCTGGACCTGAAAATTTGGTAGCAGGCGCGTATATTGTTGGCCATTTTGATCACGTGACTAGAGATCACTGGTGAGGTCTATCTGCTGCCTAAACATTAATCAGCTGGAGTCAACATCTGCCTTCCAATTAGAGAGAAGATGAAGTAATAAAGAGGAGGATGGATATAGACAGAAATAACAGGATTGGCGAGGAAGTCACAAAGATAGGTAGGAAGGGAGGAAATTGCAAGGCACGAAAATCAAAGATAAGCATAGTGGTGAGAGAGTTTGTAAAGACCACTAAAAGAAAAAATACATGGGGCAGTCAGGGAGCAAGAGAGCAGGGGATGGACGGCATAAGAGGATAATAATTCTAATCAGCAGAGGGAAGATAGAGGTTTCCTTTCAGCAGGAAAGAGTGGCCACGGTACAGTAGATAGAGAGCCAAAAGGAGAAAAAGAGGTTGAGGGGTAAGGGAGGTAAGAGAGAAGGCTGAAACCTGGTGAATCTTGGCGGAAGTGATGAGGGGGGCCGGGAGTTTTCACACAAAAGCCTCTAATGGTGTCCACTACACTTTGAGGAGAAGGGGATACAGGGGATACAGTCCAACCATTTGAACCATTCAAAAACATTTTCTTTGTCACAGCACATCAGCCAGGTCTGCTGATCTGTTCCTGTCATCTTTTATCCAGGACCATAGAGGCAGAAGCCTGTGCTCATGTGAAGGACAGACAGCAAATCCTGCTCATTATGCAGGCAAGCAAGAGAAAAGCTAAGTGGAGGGAAGTTATTTCAGGCGTCCAGGGATCCAGTTGTAAAAAACAGTCAGATTCATTCTCTGAATACACAATGGTAGATGACTGTCAGTAAGAGTACTTTCAATGCTTGGATAGGTCTAAAAGTATCCTGGCTGAATCATCTGTACTAAACATGAATAGTTGCATTAACGGGCTCTCTAGAGGAGCACTCCACTGATTTTACACATGGAGATCAGTTAACCTGTCATTGTGAGAACTACTTAACCCATAAAAAACAGTTGTATATCTTTTTCTCCCTAGCAGATCAAGATGATGTCATCTGGTTTAGATTAGTTAGGACTCAGAAAGCTGGGTGTTTACACCACAGAAAGGTAGAACTGGAAATTGCAGGATCCTGTTGCATCCCACTCTGCTAATTAAGATTTTGTTTTTCTTCTTTTTAAGTGTTAGTTATTATTTCTTGTTTGTTGTCACCTTTTTTCTCATTTCACGTATCCTCACTTCCTGCCATCATGTTTCCCGCTTGTGTTGTCACCTTCCCTGTTAGTCCCACCTGTGTCACTCTCCTCTCATAGTGTATTTAGGTTATGACTCAGAAATTGTGTCCTCTCCGCCACCATGAAGGATCTTCCGGTCCTCTAAGTGCACCTCAAGGAGCTAGACTGCGAGCTAAGACAAGCTCCTGCAGAAGCATAGGAGGACACTACTTAAGTGGAAGTCTTACATCAAGTGGCGTGGTGGAAAAATGTCACACCTCCACATAAGACCTTTGCAGTGCTGTGTACAAGGCTCAACTGATAATAGCTCACAGCTATGTTGTGTGTGATAAATCCTACACATGAGAATATATGGGAACATTTTACTGCTAGGTAACAACAATGCAAATAAGTACTCGAAGAAATCCTCACTGATCCATAGATAAACTGGTAATACGGCTACTAATAATTTGCTAAATTATTCAATTTAAATATCTAGTGAATGAAGAATTCTTGTATTTTATAGACCTATAGCAGAAAGAGCTCTGTGGTTGTTTGTACTAGTCAGTTTGACAGGTGCGGCGTGACATTAATAACAGACGTCATGTAAGACTGACACTATGGAAACAAAGATTTCTCATTTGGCAGCTTTGTCTTTTCTGCCTTTGGATCTCTCTCTCTCACACCTCTCTCATATCCTTGCTGGAATTAGCTAAAACACAAGGAAGAGATGTAAGCGAATAAAGTGAGGAGATGTGTTAGCGTACTGAAAGCACCCTTTATGTTCCCCTCTCCCAGTGCCAGCTTGTCTCAGTACCTGTGTCTAGCGTTTCAGCTGTTTCTCCTTGTGTTCTCCAAGAGCTAATTTGACCTAATTCCTAGTGTTTTTTTGACTCTGCCTTTTCCCAATGTGTGTGTGTGTGTGTCTGAGTGTGTGTGTTTTGATACCTTTGCCAGTTTTCTGGACTAATTTTTTTGTACTGTGCCTCTGCTTCAAGTGAAAACATTTTGATTCTACCTCATGTTACAGTCCTGTTTTGGCACTACTGTAGCAGAGCCAGTGCTTTTTGAGCTTGATCCATTCTGATTAAAGGTCAAGTGGTCTTTGACAAATCGTTATTAGATCTGTTAGTCACAAGTCATCAATCTTTGCAAAGTGCAATACTAATTCACTGGCAAAACTTCCATTAAAAGTCAGGGTGTAATTTATGGTGCAATTTAAAAGTAGAAAACATCTGTTAGTACTCCTAATGGCTTCCTGTTCACTGTAAACACCCATTTCTGTGGGTTTACACAGAGGAAAAGTTTTATGGGTAACTGCAGAGCCTTGCAAACATACATACGCCCTGAATATCAGAGTATTGCCAGACAGGTCGATCAAAATACAGTTGAGATTTAGACTTGAAAGAGAAAAAACAAACATTATGTCTAAGAATCTGCTTAAGGCTCAGGGGCATTGCACTATTTGAAGCTACCGGCCATCCCGACTGGCTGGTAAACATAACGTGTCAGAGAAGCAGCTGAAAACTGACGGCTACAATATTATGAAAAGAACACAGTAGAAATTCTAGGTTTTAGAAGAATATTTATTGGTCTGTCTGAGATGCTGAAACATGTTTCTGGGATTCAACTATGAAATGATTTTGTAAGCAAAGTTTTACCTGTAGCTCATGTTTGAAGTTAATATTGAATCTCCACTACACATTGCTTCCCTGTAAGAACAAACTGGTAAAGAAAAAAGAAAAAAAGCTCAACGGTCCTTTACTCAGGTGGAAGCGCTAACCGCTGACCCTCTGTGTCAATAAAAATTCATGTGACTCTGTGTTCTCTGCAGTGGCACTACAACCATTGACTGCCAGTAAAGACCACAGTGTGATGCACACCCAAAACTGAACGAACCAACCCTGAGCTCTACCGCTGCCATTTACCTCCATCACTTCATCTCCCTGCTCCTATGCCAATTCCTAATTACCCCCCCAGGCTCAACAGAGAGAGAAATTCTCTTAAATCTCTCTGCAACTGTTAGGAGAGAGAGAAAAAAAATGAAGTCCCCCGTCCCCCCTTGGGAGGGTAAATCGACTGTGAGAGAAGGCACTCTGCTGCTGGTTTTGATCTTGCACTCTCATTTCAGTAGGCCTTTTTGAGAAAGAGGTCCATAAAAGGGAACAACTTGCTGTCAGAGTCAGGGGGAAGGGGGAGGGAAGCAGAAGGACAGAACATCACAGGGCAGATGTTCTGAGTACGCTGCAGCCTCAGAACACAAGAGCTTTTTGAAGAAGTCACGCCATCACGACAAATCTTTATCTGAGGCCACTTAACACGATGTAAGGATCGTCTCATGTCGCAGTCTCAGAGATTTTCTGGAGTGTAAGACCACTGTAGTGACCTTTCTTGACAACACACTGTTGTTTAATGGATTTTTTTAAAAATTTTATTTTAGCCTGAGCGTATAGACATTTAGCCACAGGAACCCACTGCCCCTGTTCATGGGATTTCTTTTATTATACTGCGTGAGCAGTAACAGGTTTACCAAGTTTTAGTGACGCCCTCAGTTTCACATTAAATTCCATTTATTCCTTACTGACATGAACTGTATACGATGTACTGCATAGGTACGCTTGATTACCTGCACAAATTAATTCTATTAGTCACAGGTTCGTTTGGGCTGAACAAGGTCCTGGTGGCACAAAGTGTCAATTGTGGCGATTTCAAACTGGTCCTGCCCTGCAGTTTGATCAGATCTCTACCTAAGTAACATCTGGTGATGGTGATAAGGGTGGTTCCCTGTAGGTCTTCCTCTTTGATGGCTTTCACACAGTGCTAGATATGAAGGTGTGTTGTAATGCTTCAGAAAACCTTTGATATCCGAGTCTGTGGATACTGAAAGTGACACCACTGTCGCCTAATGCATTCAGGTGAGGTTTTCGCTTTTAATGGGTGGAGTCACAAAACCTTTTGATTGCACCTCATATATACAAGCATTTGCCTGAACCTTTAATTACACATACTGAAGATGAAGGGCATAATTTTATATGTGAAGATGTAATTCTTAATAGTTTAAAGAACTTACATTTAAACCCATCTGTTAAGTGGCCAAAGCATTCAAAAACTCACCTGTGGAGTCTTCTGTCATTATGGTGACACAAAGAAAGCAAATAAATACGATTTTCATCATCAAGAGGATAGAAAATGTGCTTGTAATTACTTACATTACTGACAAAATTCATGATAGCCACAACCCATTTGACTAGGGACACAGTCTTAACCTGTTATTAACCTAAACACCCAAAGGTTATATCATTAAAATGCTTTTGAATGCTTTCTTTCTTTCTTTGTGGTTTGGCGTGTGGCAATATTGTTTTGAAAAATGAACATGACTGTATCTGTACTTGTGGAAGCATGTGTTAACATTCTTTTAACACTGTTTGAATCTGCTGTGTGCACTGTGAGACAGAGATTTGAGATTGAGAGATGCTGTGTATAGCAGCACTGCTGCCCAGGGCAGCACCTGTCAGCTGTTACGCTGTGACACGTTTCACTCCACCTGTTGTCAGCATGGAAAGATAGTGTGTCACTTGGGGCAACACCTGAGAGATTTCATGGACTTTCTAATCAACAGAATGATCCTAGTCACATGCAAACGCGGGCTGCACACTGAAGCTCTGCGGGGCTCAGCAGTGATTTGGTGGCTCTTTTGTTAATCGCCGAAAATGTCAATTTACATCCAAGTGTTCCACAATGTTTCATAAAAAAAGCACGTTATAATACACTGACAAGCAAGAAGAAGTGTCACAAATAATGAAGCTGTGTCAAACACCGGAGGTGTTCCCTAGCACAGGAACAGGTGAGGACGAAAAAAGAGAGAGAAGGTGAAAAATCTACTGCAAGCCAAAAATAAATTACTGCTAAACTCATAGTGCCCTCTATATGTATTTGAGATTTAAGTTATTTCACTAAACTTTTGTATTTATTTATATTAAGGCTGCACCACTGTAATGTGCTCAAGAAATTAAACATGTTCAGTTCTGATCATTTTATTACATTCACTAATCTAATGCTAATACATAAATGTTTACATAATGGGGCTCCCCCAGGTGCTCAGTGACCTTTGTGGTTCCTTTTAAAGTTCTGGGTTCAGTAATGCGCTGAGCATCAACGGGAAACTGCAAGGTGCCAATACGAAAATCTTCATTTTGGCAAATGGCATTCTCTGTTTGGGGTATTAACATGTGGAATTCTTTGCCTTCAGAACTTAAGCTGGACCCTGATTGGGTTCATTTTACAATTAAATTGAAACCATTTTTAAAGTGTAATCAGTCAAGCAGCCATGAATAATCTGCTGTTTTCTGTTATGGAATTGTATTATACTGTAGTCTGTGCTTTGTGGTGCTTTGTCTGTTTTCACCTTGTTGTGCTTGAGTCTTGCGTTTTTAATGTGTGTACTTATTGTATAGATCGTGTATGTTATTGATTTTCTTTGTGTTTTAAGGCCCAATTAGGGACGGGGCATTGCAAACTAGCTCAAGCTATAAATGCTGAGGTGAGTTGCATGGTTCACATAACATACTTGTCCCTGTGTAAAAAAACAATAAACATATACATAATCATATATTTTAAATTGTTGCCTTAGATGTTGTGATTCATAGTATTAGGGATTCTGATGCGTAAAAAATAAAAATCCCCTGAAGAGTTTAGTCAAAACCAGGACTGATATCTAAAAAGTACCTTATCTTAACTGCACTTATCTTACTGTCATCCTGATTCAGTAATTGGAAGATGGGTGTAAAAACTAACTTCAGCAAGGCTCTGTGGCACTTAACTGGAGTTCTAAACTGGGTCTATTAATAGGGTATAAAAGATTTAACTGGCTGAGGATGTATTAAAGGCTTAAATGGGCCAGAAAAGTATAAAAGTATGTCTTGAGCCTCCACTGAAGATGAATCGCAGTCATTGTTGTTTTCTTCGACTAAACAGGCAATTAGACCAACACGCAGTCTATTTTTCTAATTAAAATTCATCAATTCAGAGACCAATGACTGAGCAAAAGAACAAAAGGGGCTGTGCTCCTCCACACAAAATATGCTTTTTTAACACAGCCATCTTGACACCTAACAACATGTGCTCCGCGAACAAGTGTTACTTGGCAGTGATTGCTTAATGAAGGGCAGAGCAATTATACTGTACACAGTGTAACGTGTTTGTTGTTAATTGGTATCACACATTTCACCCTGCTTAATACAATATTGAATTCAAATGCTTTTGTCATTGCATTCTTTCACTTCAAACTGCACAGAGAGTATCAGAGTGAAAAACAAAGAAAGTAGCTTTTGGAATGTCTGGTTACCCTCGCTAATTAGGAGCTCTGTATATAGATCTGCGCTCCACTGAGGAGTAACCAGTGTTCTTACAAACACACACACACACACACACACACACAATCCAACACATACACATGCACAACATGCGTTCCTATATTGTTTACAAATCCCCCTGAGATTAAAGTTGCAGCAGACCAATATCTGAACGCTGTGAAGACAAACATGGGTCCTCGGGGTCTGATTGTTAGAACAAGAGTTCTTCCAGTCGAGACATGAGAGCTACTTGTACATTCTGCTCTTGTCTCTGGCTTCGCACTGACCACAACTCTGTTCCCTGATTCTGAGAGAAGCTCTACATCTCTCCATGCTCTGCAGAATCTGATAATGATGCATCCAGCCAAGATACTGTAACACAAATATCTCACGAACGTGCCCTTGTCTAAACCAGTGGAAAACGTCAACAGTGAAACATTAATGTTTTTGAACTTAAAAGCAAATGTGAAAAGGACCCTAAACAACAAGAGGCTGTACATTACAAAAATTCTAAAAAATGTTCCTCTTGCAAGTCTTAGCACAACTTTCAGTGGACCATTACATTAGTTAACTTGAGAAGAGAACAGTATAAAGACGCAAAGTGCCGGAGGAAGTGGTGATTTTTCCATGCAATGAATGAGATTGCTGCATTAAGTGGTTATTAAGCGATTACAGACTTGTATTCACAGGTATTTTATAGCTTTCAATATGACTCAAACCATTAGATCTGAATACAAAGTGCACAAAGTCTGTCTATGCAAAAAAGGCACAAGCACTTCCAATTCAGTTCTTCTATAGCCACAATGTCAGCTCTGCTGCAAATGTAAAAAAACAAACAAAAAAAACAACAACAACAAAAAAATTGAAAATAATTCAAATAATAACAATGCGGGAAGCTGCCACGTCCACTGACAAGTTGTGGTTTACACTTATAGATCTAGAAGGACCACACCTTCTACCAAAGGTTTTTGTCTGTGTTACACTTTGTCTGAAGGCAGTATCAGATCAGCTAGATGATTAGTTCAGTGAAATAAAGGTGCTGACTTTGAAACTAAGCTGATAACCACTTAACCACACCTACAATGTATTCTAAAGTTCCCAAACTCTCTCCATAAAAGCAGATCGTGTGTAAATTTGCCCATTGTCCAGGCACTGTAAGAGTTGCAGTGCTCTAGCGACACTTGGATTGTTCCCTGGAAGTTTTTCTTTTTTTTTTTGTTTTACTATGAATGACATTGTTGTTGGAGCACGATTTTCACATTAGCCTGTACTTAGATTTGTGATATCATCACAAGTAGAAAGAACTCTTACCTGGTTTGGATCCTTCTGCCACAGAGCCGTTGTACACCTGGTTTTGAAATTCAGGTCTGTTGTCATTCATGTCGATCACATAGATGTACAGATCGATCGGATTCTCCACCTGGTTCCCATTCATGTCCACTGCATGTGCACGCAGCTATAAATAGGCAAAAGAAATCATCATATCATATACAAGAAACAAAAGAAAGACAGTATCATTAGCATTCAGTACCACATATAAGGCTGAATGAATATTCTATATGTAATGCAACTAAGTCTGACATAAGGGCGTTGGCTTGATTTATATGAAACTCTACAGACTGCCTGGACAGGAAAAATATCAGTACAAGCAGCAACCTTGACTTTGTTAATTGGCAACTTCATTTAATCTGCAAATATTCTGTTTCTTGTCTGCCAACAGGGCATGAGTATCCTGTTGGTATCTTGGCATGGACCACAACAGCACAGACAGGGGCAAAGCAGTGAAATGTTCCAAATGCACAAACAACACCTATTTTGTTGTTAGCACAGCCAGAGGCCTGAAAAATATCAGAGAGGTGTTGTTGCTCAAGCTGTGGTTTCTTTTTGTTCAGGGAGAATGTTTGTCTCAGTTTGTTTTGACAAAGCCATCCATTTGGATGGATGTCTCCGTCTGATGAGCTGTTCCTTGACAATTCACAGTGTGAGAAGAGAGAGAGAGAAGCGAGGGAAAGGAAGAAGGGAAAAAAGCGGTGCAGGAAAAAGGCGAATGAGATGGGCTGGAGAAGAGAAGAGTGAATGAGCCTTGTGCAAGTAAATGAGAGTTGAAAATACAAAGAGGCAGTGTGGAGGTGTGGGTGCTTGAACAGGGAGGACTGACAAAAGCAATCATCATCTGCAGTGGGATGTCTTAATCTCCACCACTGCTGTTACACACCCTCTTCTCCCCACCAATCCCCACTAATGATATCTAATATAACGCAAAGCTTTGTAATAGCCTTGGAACCAAACCGGCACTGTTCACCATGACTTACATTACTCTCATTCAATTGCCTAGACATTCATATCCTCTGCAGAAATGTTATTCAATCACAGCTTGGCTTGTTAAATGGAGAAGGGCTCTCATTCTGGCTAAAACCGACAGGCTGGCAGCAAAATATTTTGTCTGCACACAGTCGAGGAGGATCTTCCTGTCAGCCTATTTACAGGAAGTCGTGATGTATTGTGGGGTGACACGAAAGACTGAATGGCGGCACCTGCCTTTGCCAAAACACAACCAATCATGTCAGCTTTTGTGCCTGTCTGTCAAGGATTCATCAAACCATAGCCGAACTGCTTGAGCATTCACGCATGCATCCAAACACCAATTCAGACACATGTTTACACATATTAACATGGACACTGACAAGCAGAAAGATTACACACTGGGGAGGCGCACATAGCCAATCAAAAGAGCCCTCTTTAGCCACTTAATGATCCTCAAGATGCTAGTTTTCCATTGGCTGAAGCACAGCAAACAAACATGGAGAGGAGACCCAACAAACAAACAACCCCAATCTGTTTTCTCAGCTGTGAACACTGCACAGTGAGGAAGTGTGACTGTGATATGTGTGACTGTGATATGTGTGGCTGCTTCAGTGGATGGGTGTGTATGTGTGACTGCTGTGTATTTTTGTCTTTGTGTCAAACTGTGTTTTCGTTTGTGTATGTTTTGTCCTTTCTGCTTCTGGATTTGTGCATGGTATATTCCTGCATATTTTCTTTTATTTCTATATGTGTATGCGTTTAGATATTCACATTTCTGTGTGTGTCTTCCTGCGTATGTTCTTGGGAGTCTGTTTATGTGCTGAAAAACGGCAGGGATTGGAAATGTGATCAGAGGGAATGGAGGAGTGTATGTTGTGCACACTGCAAATATATGTGTGTAAAGTGACATCAGTATTCTGCAGGGTGAGCTTTAGAATGACTCAACCAACCACAGAGGAGAAATACAGTTTGTATTTGCACCATTGGCTCTCTTACCCAATACATAACTATACTTGCATGGTACTTCAAATGTAGTAATTTCTATTTGTTTCTGTTAACATTCTGATGCTAAAGCTACCTTTCTACCTATATATAACAAAAGGCATTTTTTAAACAAAAGGTGTTGGAAATGTATCACTTCTTGCGCGGCTGTCAAGGAACTTGGGGGATAACGAGTCCAGAGCCATGCTACTACATCTAATCTCACTTCTCAGCCACTTCAGTGCCAAGCCACTAGGGTTGGTCCCACTCAGTTTTCTGTATTTTCTTGCCTGCATACACTTCATTTAATAATACAGTACTATAAAAAACAAAACAGCTGAGGTATGCCAAATTACACAAGAACTGGACTGAAAGTCAATTCAATTCAATTTTATTTATATAGCGCCAAATCACAACAACAGTCGCCTCAAGGCGCTTTATATTTTAGGGTAAAGACCCTACAAATTAGACAGAAAACCCCAACAATCAGACGACCCCCTATGAGCAAGCACTTGGCAACAGTGGGAAGGAAAAACTCCCTTTTAACAGGAAGAAACCTCCGGCAGAACCAGGCTCAGGGAGGGGCAGCTATCTGCCGCGACCGGTTGGGGATGAGGGGAAACAGAAGAGAGCAGAGGGAGACAGGACAAAAAGGCACACCTATGGGAGAGAGACAGGGTTAATAATAGCTAATGACTAAATGCAAATGGTGTATAAAACACATGGAGAGTGAAAAGAAGTGAGGAAGAGGAAGTGCTCAGTG
>VUQI01000456.1:0-21165 GCA_015106735.1 Paratilapia polleni | reverse complement strand
TACTTTTTATGTTTTTTTTTTTTTTTTTTTTTTGTTTGTTTTTTCTTCTTCTCTTCAGCGAAAACCCTTTGGACTCGAAAAATATTGATCGGTATCCATGAATCCTTTTGAGTGAGAGGGTCTGATTGTTGGCAAAACATTTAAACATGCAATATGGTAGTATCTGCCTCTCTCATTAAGCCACTGCACTAGGCTGAATTTAAAGTGATGACAAGTTAGTGGCGAATGTAAACAGGCAGGATTTGCTTGCCAACAGAGGCAAGTGTGTCAGTAAGAGGTCTAGGGAGCAAGAAATAGTCTTGAAATATTTATAGGGTTTGACTTGGATCCCTCCCTGAGGATCAAGCATTGAAAACTTACAATCTGTGGATTGCCAAAGGCAAACTGACGCAGAGGTCAAGCCTATAGGTTTTTCTTTACATGAAAACAACTCGTAAAAGGGACGGAGACAGAGCAAGGGAAGAGAATAATATATTCTGCGCCCAGGAGCGGGGTTTTAGCTTGAGAGGGTTATGGATTTTTTTTACTCCTTCCCACTTTTTGTTGTTACAGACATCTCCCCTCATTTTCCCCGGATCAAAAATCCATTTTGGATCATCCATTCGATATTAAATCTGGCAGGTACTTGTATACACAACAAACTCAATTTGCCAAGGCGGTTTTGAGATCTTTCACGGATGTGTCAATGACAGACAACAAAAAGATCCCTTCTTTCATTTTTAATACGACGGCAACAGGTCGAGTCACATCGAGTCGTCTTTCTAAGGCACTGAGGAAAAAGGGCCACGCTTTCATTTGCACCATTGTTTCTGGACTTCTTTACCTCATTGCGATGCAGATATTATAAATATTAAAAAAAAAAAAAAGCTACTCATGTCAT
Source organism: Paratilapia polleni (assembly GCA_015106735.1). Lineage (NCBI taxonomy): Eukaryota > Metazoa > Chordata > Actinopteri > Cichliformes > Cichlidae > Paratilapia > Paratilapia polleni. The sequence goes on along the minus strand of VUQI01000456.1, from coordinate 20,285 downwards.
ATCATGTATGAAATGGGGGGCAAGACCTTTATTGTGAATTTATCTAAAAGACACTCAAATCCATTTCATGCCAAAACAGACGCCACTCCTCTGAAATGCCACCCGTGACTCTACAAAAACCGGAGAGGGGCTGGCTTCTCATTTCCTCATGGTTACCCACGCAATGAGGCCAGGAAATTGGACAGTAGGAGGCAGCCTCTCAATGTACCATATGACATGCCTCAAATCCCTCTAAAGGAGTTCTTTAGAGAAGCTAGAAATATGCCTGATTACTTTTCTTTATTTCAGGCTCTGCTTTCAATCTGAAATATCACCATTTTTGCGGAAAGCAATTATTTTTCATTGGAGCCACAAGAACTCTGTCAGCAATTGTCTGTCCGGCGTGCGGTGTAATCTCCTGAAATGAAGCAAGACTTGTGTCCTGTGGTCTTGAGTGCTCTCCTGCAATATTCACACGGCAAAATTGCCGGACCCAAACACAACATGTGAAGTAATTACGAGGCAACAATTACCCAGGCGAGGCCAGACATAATCGATAGGCCATCAGACAGACGGGTCAGGGGCCAAATGTCAGGGATCAAGGTTCAGCTTCTTTCCAACCCTGTGTTTATATGTGTGTGTAGGCACTGTTTTCTTGTCCTCTGGAGGGAGAGGATGCTGATTCATATCTGGCAGGGGGATGGACAGTGAGGTGGAGTCCAGCTGTAGCTCCGTGATCTATTCTTCTTGAGGCGCTGAGTATTGATTAGAATCTACCACATTATTGTAGCCCTGAGGAGAGGCAATCCAAACAGCTGGGACAACACTCAAGGTCCCTACTCCAACACACCTGGGGAATGATACAGTGAAACTGATAATCTCACATGCATAAAATAGGCAGTTTAATGGCTGCGCCGCACAGAGTGAATCCATTTCCATCAGGTGTCCTGATTTTGTGCTTCAAAAAATCTTTTCCAAGTCAGAGTGTAGTGACGAGGATCAGAAACGTGGATAGATGATAGATGTCCTTTGCAGGATAAACCCTGCAAAGGACATGGGAATATCTGGGGATTCAAGCTACGGTTTTACTTAAAACTAAACAAAACAAAACAAAAAAAAAAACATCATTGCATCATAAGTGCTCAAAATAACTGCTAATAAAAGCCAGGTGTGCCAGAGTATTACTCAGTAACATCAGTTACAGTAATAATGCTATGAGACAACTAAAAATAAGATAATTTATGAACAACATACAGCGTAACAACCCCAAAACAGCACATCAGAGCAGGTCCACGGTTAAAACACTTGCCTTTCCATATACTGTAAACTTGATTCTAAAATTTTCTAAAAGCAGAAGTTTAACTAAATTTGTGAATGTTACGCATTGATTAATATGTTGATATTTTTTCCTCACCAATCACCGGTGTCTGAGTCTGTGACACCATTATCCTAATTGATGCAATCAGCCGGCACACCTGGTGAGTATTAGCTGCTGAAACAAAAACAGTGTTGTTGGGAATAGCTTTACTCTTTCTTGGATATTGCTAAAATATTTAGTTTTTCTGTGCCAGTTAAGATGATTTACTTTTGTTTTAATCATAAATGAGTCGGCTTCCAACTGGCCCTACTATATGTTTAGTTTTTTTCTCGTGTTTAAGTGTCATTGTTTTTCCATGTGTCATCTGTATCTTTCTGTCTGAGTCATTCTTTGCCTATGTGTCCATGTTTTTTAAGGGTATTTCCCCAATGTGGCTGCTGTGTTTTCACTACCTCCCTCTGGTCTTTTTCCTGCTCTCATTATTGTGTTATTGAGTTCACCTGTGTCTTATTGCCACTCTTTCCCTGAAACATATTTAGCCTGAGTGCCTTTCCTTGTGGCTTAGTCTCGCTGCACTAAAAATTGACGGCCCTCTCCTTGTGAATAGGAAAAATCGGTGGTTGCCCGTAGATTGCATTGAATTTATTCACATTCGGCGACCAATGGCAAGTACTTGCGGCGACCAACTTTTGATTGCAAGGCGACAGCACAGGTCGCCTGGTGGGAGACAACCTGTCTCCAAATAATCACAGACTGACTCGGACTGCAATCACTCTCAAGATTGGGGAAGGTTTGCAAATAATGTAGTGTAATTTATAAACGCAGACAGATTACCAACACACTGCAATCGATCTGAGACAGTCTGCGCCGATGAATGTATTTCTTTGCAATAGGGGACTTGACTCAACCTGTTGCCAGCTGGTTGTATTCTGGTTATATTCCTACATAAAAGAGAGGTTGCTGAGCGCCTATTTCATTTTGCAGTTAAATCTCTGTCCTGCAGCAACTACATCACTATTTGTGGAGGAATTTCTGAATTTCTGTTTTAAATCTATGAGGTTCTGGCTGGACTCTGAATGCAAGCAGTTAATGTGAATTTCTGTGTATGTAGACGGCAACAGATTTGTGATTTTTGCCAACTTGACCCCACTCAATCGCAAACTGGTAACAGACTGATAGCAGACTGACTCTGTCTTGATGTACCAAAGTCACTTTGAAGACGTCAGCTGACTGCGAGTGGTTGCAGACCTGGTTCCTGTCGCTGAAGCAACCATTTCAAAGGCAACAAGATCTCAAGTTCATTGCACACAGTCGCAATAAATTTGGTTGTCACGGTCTCCAACCACTGTTTTCCCTAGTGACTATAGCATAACTCACTTTATCGTGTCTTCTAGCTTCGGTTCATCATCTTCCCTCCTGTTATTAGTAGTTTTCTGAGGGTTTTTTTTTTTGTGTGTTTACCTGCTTTGCACTCAGTCTACTGCAGAGTCTCCCAGGTGTCCTGCATTTAGGTCCTCCACTGAACCCCAAACAGTAGTAATGCAACACACCAAATCTGTTAAATATCCTTTTACTTACTTTTATCCTGAGCAGTTTGGTCAGAATTATGTGGCTTGGGTTTCAGATATTGCATGTTCAGGTGATTAGTGAAAGAACATGCCCTGGAGCAGGCAGATTTTAGGACAAGTTAAAGAAGCTGTCAGCTTGGGTTTCTGTTCTTATTTATAACCACAATCTTCTGGCTGATTAGAGATGTTGCTTGTCAGTGTCTTGCTCCATGACATTAAGTACAATGTCTAATGTGCTTCTCGAGCTCATTATTTCACTGTTTGGCTGGACTCACACATTCCAGTTTCAGGCTTCAGCGTTCTCGCTTCTCAATCACTTTGCACAGGGTCACATGTTGCATTGCTTAATGCAGGGGCTCTCACACATTTTGGGACCAGGGACAAAATTTGTGATTTGTCACAATCATTTGGCCAAAGTTAAGATATCAGGGGCAAACTGACACATTATTTAAATGACTCCAATCTTTAAATATGCACTTTTTAATGATACAACAAATTATTTGAAGGACTATTTCATTGTGGGTCACAGACCTCTGGTGTCCCCAGACCCCTTTTTGAGAACCAGCGGCTGACTTAAATTGTGTGTTTTGCTTGTGGTGCAAAGGTGAGAAAAGTTCAGCTTTTCAAGTATCAGGGCAGGCTATAGCCATTTAAATCATGTTTGAAAAAAATATCCTTTAGAGAGCAGGGTGTGTGCTAGTGAAGCCTGTCATTTAACATCACAATGGAAAAATTGATTTTTGGGTAAATGGGTAAACACTCACATTTTGTGTGACCAAAGTTACAGCTAGCTGAGCTTAAGATAACTACTAAACAAAGGTCTGTTAGCATGCTTTGTTAGTTTACACAATAAGGTGGTTGTTGCTTGAAATTCACGCCAACAAATGCATCCCCCCAGACGTCATGAGCACCGAGTCCTGCATTAGCGATTTTTATAACAGATAGAAAACTTATTATGAACATACTTGTAGACGACTCATGCTTTGAAGGAAACTGTGTAAAACTAACGTAGTGGCATATGTATTTGAAAAGAGTTTTGGACCGAACGGGTTACCATAATGGCTTACTTTGAAGGATATAAGTTGTGAATTTTTGCAGTGAGAAGTAGCGACTGTGTGTCATCCACATTTTGAACAGTCTGAACCCCACACTGAGCTTTCTTACCCTTCATCCAATCAAACAGTCAGGTGACTTCAAACTGTGTGAGCTGTAGAGCAGCCACTGGCTGGACCAAATGATCCAGAACCTTCTGTTGTAAAGTGGATGGCCTGCAAAGCACAGGAGGAAGAGGCACAGTCCATCATCAGCCTCCTCCTGTGCGAGACCAACCCGCTACTCTTATCCTTCCCTCCCTCCTCGTCTTCTTCTGTAGCAGGGATGTGTCCATGAAATATGTGCAACTTCCCACTGAAATTAGAGGGCCCTGAACCATGAAAGGCACCACAGGTATTGGGTGTACGGCGTGCAGCGGCAGCGGAGGTGGCGGCAGCCCCGCTACATGCCTGGCCTCTGTGTTGTAAAGCTCCGACGGCAGAAAGACACACGACCACTCGTCTGTAACATATTAAAACCAAGGGAAATAAATTACCCCAGTAGGCTGATGAATTATGAGTTGTGTCTCAGGAGCTTGAAACGCTTCATAACTTGGAAATCTTCTTTGGAATATGGCGAGCGCCACCTGATTTTTCTTCCTCCCTCCGAACTCCTCAAATTGTGGGTAATAATTGCATTTTCTACAACTCTTTGGATCAACACTCCAAAAATCTGTATTTATTAATAGCGGTATCAATGTGTATTTGACTCAAAGGAAACTCCAAATGCACACACACACACACAGCTGGAGCCATATTTGGCTGAAAAAAAATTATGGAAGCCTTGATAGTTACAGGTGCAAATACACAGGAGCTTTTTGTTTCATAAATGGGGTGCTATATTATTTTAGAACCTGGCACTACAAAGACTTTTGAGAAGCTTGAAGCACTCCTGAGCTTGGTACTGCTCCCACAAGAGTAAACAGAGGAACTAACCAACAAAGCAGCAGGTTTAAATTAATGCAAAATGAGAGTTTCTTCTCACCAAGGCTATTGATTAAAACTGAGACGAATGCACAGTCATAGCTAGCAAATGCAGGTAGTAAACCATGCGCCACACTATTGCACATTTACATCTCAAAGAAGCATGAAATGTGACTTTGACCCTATTTATAGTGACAGGAATTATATTGACATTTTGGGGGTAATTTGGGTGTAGAGTACAAATACTGTTTGGCAGTAGCTTAGTCACACATCCATGTTTACACATCTGCACTCAGTCTTCTTCTGTTGGCAAATCGATAGGAGCACGTGGTGCTTCTGCCACATATGAGGGGTTTTTCCTCATTGTGCATCAATAAGAGGTCTTCCTTTGGCTTGTGGAAATGATTCCAAGCAATGCAAAGCAACACTGTTATTAACTTACAACAGTAAATGTGTAGGAGGAGAAATCCATAGGAGAGTAATGAGTTTAGGCCGCTGGCAGCAAAGTAAATATTTGTGGAGTTAATAAATCCAATCCATTGTCCAATTCAATTAAAGGGAAACCTTATTGCAGTCTTAGCCCTCCAGCTGGTTCGTCCGGCCGCTTATTGACTTGTACAGTGCAGCTTAAGGTGGTAGCTTGAAACGTCTTCATCAAGACACGGCAGATTGTGTACGTGGACAGTGGGATTGGTGCAGCTTTTCGGGAACGATTCATCTTTTTTGAGGGCACCCCAGACGGGCTGGGCATCAATCTCTACAGCATTAAAAAGTGAACAACTTTATTTAGAACATCACCTCTGCGCAATCTCGGAAGATTGACAATGTCAGAAGTGAAACATTGTTGAGCCACATGACTGATGGGCCGTTTGGAGGAAAAGTGGAGCGCTTGATGAGATATTAATCAGGCGGCGGCGGGAGGGGTGGAGCAGCGCTGTTGCTCGCGGATCCTAAATGTGAGATGTGATGGAGATGTTGGAGATCTGAGGTGTCTTCTATGAGGCGGAGCTTGTTGGAGGGGAATAATGAATCGGGCCCATTAGCATATTGTCACTGGTTGTCTTGTTTACTCCGAGGTGTTTGCCAAGCAGCTCTCCCCAAGGAGAAACGGGCGCTTCACAGTAACTTCTGGAGTAAACACTGATATGCTAATGCGCATGCAAATACACACAAATACCCGCGCACACACATATGTGTATGCTCACAGACAGTAAACACACAATAAACTTTGCTTTTAACAACCTGTGACGGGGCGATGGCTCACGTTCTTTGTCAATATTTATTGCAAAGAGGGAGGATGGGAGGGCTCAACATGGAAATGCACAGCCTCATACTTCTCATCTAATACTGCCTGTTGTATGGAATCAAAGGGTACAAAACAGCCGAGTTTACCCACAGCAAACAGCCGAGCTGTGCTTTCAGATGCTTATATCATCCAAAAAGGCAAAACAATCCAGCACAGTAGTGTTCCTGAAGCTATTTTCATTGACGTTTTCATCACTTCTTATGACCCGTACACACTTGTATCATCATTTACAGTTGATTACAGTTGTACCTGCAAAAAGGGCTGGGATGTTCAGCTCTGTCAGTATATTTCCTCCTCTGTCTCTTTTACCACCTTTCTATTTATCCCTCATCTCTTTGTCAGTCTATATCTCCTTCCTAAACTCTCCATCATCGCTCGCTCAGGCTCTTGTAATTGCTGGTAGTCTGCTTAACAGTCACAATGCCTTACTGTAATCAAAGAACTGACAAAAGACCTCTTTCATTTCACTGTCTGCCTCTGTGTACAGTATAATAAGCTTCCATCTTGCTCACATGTCGAGAAGCCAAGGACCTCACCGCAGTAATTTTGCACTGAATGAGATGCAGGTGATCAAAGTCCGCATAGTCTTTTTGATTCTCTAGAATAGCCAGGCCTTCCCTCTGCTATGCCTTTTGAACATCTTAAGATTCCTCCAAAAAAAAAGAGGACAAAAAGAAAAAAAATGCTATTCCTGCATTCTTCTTGTAGATATTCCCACTACACGCCTGCCTGGGAAGCCGGCTCTCCAGCATTTTTTGGTGAAACTTTGAAGGAAAGTAAAGGACAAGCAGCTTTTGGGGGAATGAAACACATGCTTTGCCTGTACATCTGTTCAAGTGCAATATGTACAACAGTGGTGAGAGGGACAGAGTCGGAGTGTAAAATATCTAAATGCTGCATTTAAACCTCGAATCCAATTGTAATAATATACTACATGTATTTGCATTCTTTTGAAAAGTCTAATCTGGATTGCTCTTTTATATTTTTCCTCTTTTAGTTTGCTTTTGCATTCCTGTTGTAATCCAGTGATTTCCAACCTTTTTTACCTGAGGCAGCCCTACAGCTGTCCAATGAGCTTCTTCAACACCACCTCACATTTGTTATTGTATTAACTTGAAACTGGACTTGGACTATTTTAGGACTCAGTCACACAGGCCTAGAGACCTGTTGGTGACCATCTAGCAACCATCGGCTGCGGAAAAATGTGTATTCTCCAACTGGTTGACAGTGGTTGCTGGAGGTTGCTGGCAGTCGCTAGAATGAAATTGGTCACAAAGAAGTATATGGTGCTGCACCAAAAATCTCCTTGCACTTGGTCGCTAGCAGATTGCAGCGGTCACAAGTAGGTTGTATGGGAGACACTAACTTGTCTGCAAACTACTTGCAAAAAGGTAGTGAAACTGTAAAAAGTGTGACGTAGACTGGAAATTAAGAAATTATAACGTATGTTTATCAGTTTTAGTTACTACACTATTTAACAGCTATTCATTATGTTTAGTGACCAGTTTTAACTTTTTGTTTTTCTATTATGTTAGCTAAACATAATGGATAAAGAGATGAAATAGCTAGCTAAAATAATAAGGATTGAAATTTTTAGCTAAAACTGTGGTTAGCAGTTGAAATTTTTAGCTACCAATTTCAATTGGTAGCTTTACTTTTAGCTAATAATTTCTGACTTTTATCTTTAATTTTTGTCTTTTATTGCAACTGTTTATCCATTATGCTTAAATAATAATTTAATTTCTTTATCTATACAGTTAGCTTGCTATTTCTTTTTAATTTTATCTGGCTATTTAGCTGTTTATCCATAATGTTTAGCTAATAATTTTAACTGTTAGCCATGCTTTTAGCTAAATCTCGTTAAGTATTTAAAATATGTATCCAATATGTGTGGATTTTATTGCTTCATAACGTAGCTACTGTTTTTTTACAATTTTAAAAATTAGCCAAGTATTTACCCAACATTTTCAATGATTATTTTCCACATCAGTTATTACTTCTCTGTTTTAATTATGTATGCATTCTTTTTGGCTGTTGATGTCAACTGTTACCTTTTATTTTTTACCTAACTGTTCACCTTTCTGCTCAAATTTAAAGCCTTAAATTGTGTTTTCTATTCTTATAGGTCTAGATTAGTTGAGGTACCTGTACCTGTACCCACTAGCTGCTGCAGATTTACCCCCTGGCTCACTTGTACTCCTGGTTTGGAAGCACAAAATGGGATTTCTCTATGTTCCCCCTCTTAATTCCCAAGATTCTTCTCTGTCCTCCTCTTTTTTGTTTCTTTCATGCCTGTTATCAGTTTTCACAGCACGTCATATCCATGCATCTACGTGTATGTCGTAGCAGTCGGTGGTATCTGACAGGCAGGAAGGCTGAACCAAGTTTGGGAATACCTGCAGAGCTGTGCAGCACGCTCCTACATTCAATTAGGGGATTTCTCAGGTGATAAGGGGCAACCAGCGGGGCAGTATCCTGGGGATCTGTGCTGTCCCCTTTCCTCCTGTCCCTCCATCCGTTAGGGGCTCCAAATCCATTGTCAGAATTATGGCGAGCAGTTCAATAATTCAGATTAGAGCTCATGTTTATTAATGTCCTACATCTGTGCAAACAACGTGTCAAGCCGAGAGTTTATTGTAATTGCCTGAGCAAACAAAACCTGAAAGAAGCAATTTCCAGTTACAATGTGCTATGACAAGTAATGAGGCCATTGGCATTCCACTCCCATCATCACCGCTGCTTCTTTTCATCGCCCCAGTATTGTGTGTGATAGATATTTTTATAAGGAATGAAGGTGCTGGATAATGTGGTGGCGCCACTAGAGGCAGGTTAGTGATTAAAGATAATCATCATTTTTTCCCCCTCCTGCAAGATCTTATTAGGTTTCCCTTAGCATTACTTACTTTGACTTCCACGTGGGACTGAATGGCGGTGCGGACGTCCCCGCAACAACCACAAATAGATGACAACTATTAATTTGCATTCTTGGAAGGAGGGAAAAAATAATAACATTGCCTTGTGCCACCTGAGGGACACACACTGCCTCGCAGTCACACTGTTTTGAAAATAGGCATTGCATAATCTGCCAAAGCAGCTTTAAAGGAGAGCTCTAAATAATTGGAATTGACACAGGATATCAACCCTGAGTTTCCTATCTGTGTCTAACATATTAGCCATCTCTGGAAATTAGCTATTATTGCCTAATTGAATTTTGGCTGCCAAATGTTTAATTAAATGGCAGTTGTAGGTTTATTGAATTCGCCCTGTATTTGTATAATGGCTGAGACCTGTGAGTAGATTATGGAAAGTGCTGTGGTTTGATACATTTTCCCCTTCCCTCCATGGTGTTTTAATGTGATCACAGTCTTTGTTTTCAGTCACAGATGGTTGAGAGCAACCAGGGGCTTGTTCTGCAATAGACAGCCATGCTGTTACACTGGAGCTGATGGACCCATGAGGACTCAGGATGCCGATTGATGTCTCTACTTAGTATTGTGCAGTGTACCTAAACTCCTCTCTTTTGGCTTAAATAGAGTTATAAAGTACCGAAATGTCAACTAGAGGTATTTTTCTTGCCCAAGTTTTTACACTGTTTAAGTATGCTCATCACGGGGGGCATTATTTGGCCTGTTGTACGGACTGGAAATGCTCCATAACATACATCTTTTAAGGGTGAAGTTGCGGTTTTTTTTTTTGTTTTTTTTTAGGGGGTGGCTTTAGTTAAAAACACCAGGAGTGCCTGTTGCCAAAACTCGCTTTATAAGGGAAATATTTACAATAATTTTCACCATTGTTGAATTTCAGGAATCCCTCATCAAGACTGTGCTTTCTGAAACATGCTAAATATGAAAATGCTTCCATATGCAGCGACCTGGAGGCTGCTCTGTCGCTCAAAGTGCTGCGTTCACTGTAAGCGTGTGTTTACAGCGAACGGAGGGCAGCTTGCTTGGTGACAAAGTGTTTAGGTTGCAACTCTGTCTGATGGCTCGGGGATTAGAAAATCCCTCTTATGATTGATAGATTTATTTGTCACTGCTGTCTGGACGCGAGCGGCTTACACCCTGCCGAAGCCGGGGACCATTAATCAGTGTAAATAACGCTCTTCTTATACACATATCAGGAGTCCGTACGTGGAGACATTTGACATTGGGGGGGGGTTATACAGCACATAGGCGTTTGAGCGTATGATCAGAAAAGTGGCGTGCGGATGGTCGCGAGGAGCTGACTCGCTGCTCAAGGAGTTTTGCTGCTGACGCTAAACAAGAGGAAATTGGTATTTTTTTTGCTACTCAGGTTGCAGAGTTTGGGACAGTAGGGTGTGATTTTGATTAATGGCTCTATCGGATTTCCCCATGTTAAGGACAACATCTTACTTTCTAAAATATGGATGGGTTTAATATTTAACTTATAAGAGTGCAGCCAAAGTAGTTGTAGAAAGTTCAGTCAGCACCAAAAATACGATTCCACACAATTCCCTCTTAGTAGGTTTAATGATAGCCTGGCGATTATTGCGCTATTAATTATCATTCTAAATACATTCAGGGCAAATACACATTACGAGGATTATCGCACATGTTTAATGCCCTGCATAACAATGGTCAAACATGTCCGCTTGATGCATTTAATCTCACCCTATTGTTGTCCAAAGAAACGATCTGATTGGGCAACTTCTCCGGGGTATCACTTCACCCAAGGTTTGTTATTATCTTTGCATAAATGCGCACCTTGTCATTATTTATTGCTTAATTAGCACGCCGCTTAATTAAATCGGCATTAATCAAGGAGACAGAGGTGGCGCTTGGGGAACACTTTACACATGTTAGCGATACTGTACTTTATTATCCAAGGAAGCATAAATCAAGCATCCCTCACTGGAATTAACTGATAACAGTCGGCTGTTTGTGGAGGGGAAAAAAATGGTTCCCGAGTTCTCCTGTGCTCAGGTAGCATCCCGGTGTAATAGACTTTGGGCATACACGAGTATAGAGTGGACAACAAAAGAGATTTTATCACCTCCTTTCTCTCATACAATGAAAATTAATAAGTCTTGTGCTTCTGTATGGGCCAAAGGACAGAGATAACATTACAGTCTTTCCGTTCTAATCTTTTCTGGGATAGTTAGAAACCCAGTTGGTGTTACATTTTGACATCTGAGCTCCCAATTCAATCTGTCCAACTTCGCTGAAAGCAAACCCACTTTCCCACACATTTTTTTTTTAAAATACACTATCACATATACCCAAGTATGCTCAAACACATGAATCATTTTTAATTTGCTTCATAGATCAAAAAAATTTGTCATCTATGGAAAAAAAATAAATAAATAAACCCAATCTGTGAAAAGACATTTGAAGCTGAAAATGGTATTTGCTCCCCGCTGAATGTGTGGAAGTGGTAGACTCTGCGGGCTCCTCTCCCCTCACTCTCTCAATCTTAATGGAGAGGAGGCAAGGAGTGCTCCCCTGTGGAGAGGGAGAGATAGGCGTGGGGAGGGCGGCGGAGGTGGAGGGGGGCGGGGGTGTTAGTCGGAGGAGTAGGGGAAGTGGAGGGGGACTATGGAGGAGTCATCTCTGTAATTAAAGCTGTTTTAATGGGAGGTGCCAGGCAGTGGAAGGGAGGTCAGTCCCGATGGAGACGAGCCCCCTGAACGACCGGCCTTGTGCACCCCCACCCCACCCCAAAACCCATCCCAGGGGGCGAGGTGGGCGCAAACTCCTCTTTTAGCCTACTGCCACTAAGAGGATTTTACCGGCGGCCCTCATGGGGAAGGGTGCTACGGTTGGAGGGGAAAGGGGGGGCACGAATAGGAGCCCCTGCTATGGCACCATGGAAAGCCCTGATTAACTCTCTCCACCAGTCCAAACCCCGTCATGCAAATGAAGGCAGCCCGGCGCTTTTATGGAGGGGGATGCGCTTGTCAGTCAGGCTTGGCCGTCCCTTGATGTGCTTCCATTGTAATTCTAGGTGTGCTGGTTGTACCGTCTTAGATAGGAGCGCAAGGTTGATTCATCCCCACAGGATTGTTAAAAGGTGGATCTGCTAAGTTTTCAAAGTGACTCAAATGGGGGAAGGAGAGGGGCGGCTAGCACTCTCTTGTCAGCTCTTTCTTAGCCCATCACAGACACTGGTTTTGAAGATTTTGCTGTCTGACTTTGTGATAATACATAATGGGGATTCTTTGACAGTATAGTCGTCCCCTGAGGACAGGAGATATGTTTGGGCCCGGAAGGTATGGTCGGCGTTGTCTGTTCGCAGCCATTTAAGCGCTTTATTGAGTGAGGCTTTTTCTGTTTTTATTAAGTGTTTCCACTACTATTTGTAGGCAGAGGTCACTTTAAACCATGCATCTCTTATTGGAGAATGGAATGCAAATCAATTATATGAACGCTGCCAAAGAAATATTTGGGGTCATGGACTCACATTTCCAATCATTTGTTGGTTATATTTTATCTCTGGTCTTCGCTGAGCAGTGTTTCTCATGAACCCTTTGGATGCTGCATGAGAGCTAATTTGGAGTTAAATGTAACCTTCTGAGTGGCCTGCAAAACCAGTGTGGGAGAGAAAGGCAAAGTACAGCTCTCTTTCTAAGAAAGCTCACTGTAAATTAAGACCTGGAGGTACAGTATGTTGGAGTTTTCCTGGGTCTCACGCATTCAGGTTTCTCTGCCTGTCACAGATTGTAGCTTAGCAGCTTTTATCACCCTCTTTGACCTTGACAGGGCTTTTCCTCCTGCTTCAGCCTCCTCTTAATCACTGCCAATTCCTCAGGAATGGGATCATCGTTAGGAGGGATCTTGAAGCCAAATTTTAGCTCAGTATTTACCCAAACATGTCATTAATTCTTATGACCTTGCTGGCCTTGCTGGACGTAAATTTTCTGACATCTTCTCTGCTTGAATGTGTCCACACTATGAGAAAATGTGAACACTATCACACATCTAGAGTCTCCCTGTGCAAAATCACCAAAGCCATTGCTTTAAATTTGTCTTTGGTGCATGTTTTCCAACTCTGTGGAGGGACCAGTGTATATAGTGTATACCTGAGTATAGGCCTCAGTCATGCATGCCTAGAGACCGGGTGGCGACCCCTGGCAATCTCCGGTTGCTAGGAAAAAAGAGAGCTGCACCAAAAACCTTTGTGTGCTTGATTTGGTCGCTAGCAGACTGTTGCAGTTGCCCGTCGTTTGCATGGAAGATGCTGACTTGTCTGCAAACATACCAACTACTCTCCGAGCGGTAGTGAAGCTTGAAAAAGTGTAATTCAAACTGGAAATGGAGAACTTGTGTCTTCGACATAAAAGTTGTGCCTTATCGCTGCAACCAAGACATTTCAAAGTTGCAGCTTTTACTTTGAAAGCAAATGTTCTCTATTTCCTGTTTGCACCACAGTTTTCAGATTCACTGTGGCTTGGCAAGTAGTTTGTGAGTGTTTTCAGACAAGTCAGCATCTTCCATACAAATTACTGGTGACTGTGGCAATCGCAAGGAGGTGTTCAGTACAGCACCATGTACCTCTTTGTGACCAACTTTACGCTAGCAACTGCCAGCAGCCTCCAGCAACCACTCCCCAGCTAGTCAGGGAAAAATACTGCCTAGGCTATTTTTGTGCTTACATTTAACTTAATGCTGTGTCACTACTATTACACTATAATGCTGCTGCTGCTGCTGGCACCTTGTGGCAATAGATTCACACTTCGAATTTGGTAGTCATCAGTGTCATCAGTGACAGCCACTATTTGGAAAAGGACTGAAAATGCCCTTTAGTTTATTTGCACTAATAAAGGCTGTTGCCTACAAGCTGCACTCGCTGATAAAATACTGTTTGTACTTTTTTTCTATATCATCATAAATATCATTATTGCAGATTTTCCTGAAATATTGTGATATAATTTTAAGGCTATATCACCCACCCCTAGTGCCTACTTATATGTGGTTTAAAACAAGCATTATAAACATAATTTATGAATATTATCTGGATGGTTATTGTAAAGTTGCAGCTGGTTAACAAGCCAACTGTTTAACAATTAGTAAATGTTATTGCTAACTATTAAATAAATGCTGTAAATAACTATAAGTATACTATACTAGAACTATACTATAAATAAATAACTATTATTCAAGACTGGCTTTCTTCTGGCTAATGTTAGCTAATATTAGCTTAGCAGGTAACACAGGCTAGCAGCTAGCTAGCTAACCTTATTATACCTTATTAACCTTGCTAACGCAGACACATATAAAACACTAGCTACATCGGTTTTTGATTTTCATCCTAATGCAGAGTTTGTGTTGCAGTTTATGTTGTGCTGGTCATTTGTTGGCATTAGCTATCACTGGGTTACAAATCTAGGCTAATGTTAGCGATTGCTTATTGTTAACATTGTAGGGGAAAGATATGCAGGCAAGATACTCTGGAGCGAATGGCCTCATTTTTACAGTTACGTTACAGTCTAATCAGATCTTGGTAATAAAATAGCTTTTAATACATAACAAATGCTGCTTAGAATGCACTTTAAAGAATCAAATCCTTCAATATGCTTTATATTGCAAAACAACCTCAAAAGCATCCACTACCAAGCTTTCTTCTGTCTTCTGCTACTGACTAGACTTTCCTCTCTACAGTTTGATACGTTAGAGTGAATTATTTCTGAAAAGAGAAACGTGTGCTCTGCCTCACCCCTGGCAGAGCAGTAGTCTTAATTTTAGGAGAGGAAAAGGACTGACTTGAAGCGAACGAATGGCAACTCTCCTATCTCTCGCATTTGTCATTTGTTAACGCACTTGACCTCATAATCAGACTGCCGGCGCAACAAGGCAGCAAACAAGTTATGTCATGTTATCAATTTATCCAACATGACAAAGTAATAACAGCAATAAATGAACATGTACTTTGGAACGGCGGCGTTGCAAATTGAAATGCCGGAGTGTGAGATGTGCTTCTCGGCAAAAGAAGGAGCAATGAAGATGATGGAAAATCTAATATGAAGGAAGACAAGTGTTTACATTGCAGCTTTGTGCGTTTTACATCCTAAGTACTCTCCATCTCTTTGTTAGCATCCCCAGGGCTGCTCACTGTTAGCAAAGCAGCAGAACTGAAGCACGGTTGCAGTTCCAGTATAACAAATAAAACAGCCTGATCTGATGGAAAAAAATACTGCAAATTTATAAGCTTCACTGTTATTGCTTTAGCTGTATTTGGGTGATTTTGCACATTGATTGCCTGTTGGGTGTGGCTTTCCTCCTGGGGCAGTACAGTTGGTTCCAGTTTGAGAGTCTAAATCAATCCATCAATCACCCGAGGAAAGGAAGACGTTCTCACTCAAGCTGGAATACACCTCGATACATATTTCATACACCTGACCAACCTCTCAAGTCACTCTCATTTGACATCAATTCTCTGGGCAGCCCGCTAAGGCCTTGGGCAGTTCACCAGCACACACAGGACAGGCTGGCCGGTTCATAAACCGTCAGTCCTGCTTTATTCTCAATGCCCCCGGCACTTCACAGTTCAGCAGCTCTGCACACCAAACAGCACATCAGCCTGACAAATACAGAAGACTGATAAAACAGCATGTTCTCCACTGTGTCTCTTCACACGCTGCAAGTGAGCAACAGAGCTGCAAGACCGCATGGGGGAGTCACCTGGAATCATGAAAGGAGGCATCAGGGGAGCTCGGAGGCAGCTGAAATCCCCTGCAGGTCTGGGATCAACTCAGGCCAGAGACTTCACTGTTTTGCTTTCCTGTGTTTCTTTCTTAAAGAAGAGAGAAGTGGAGTAGACTGATGGAAGCAATCAAAAGAGAACGTGTTACAGTCATTTTCTTATAACTGTATACATGTGGCCACGACCATGTTCAGTGATGCATCTAACTCTTATCTATGGCTGCGTGCTCTCAACTTACTTTTTATGCCAGTTGCTACAATAGATATTTGTGTTAATGGAGCTGATTTGCAAAATGACAAAAGCTACTTGAGAGCGGAAAAAAGTGATTAACATGGATTGATGTGGAGCCTTTAATCATGAAGACTATCAGTGCTGAAAGAAACAAAATTTATTCTGTCAAAATATGACAACAGTCTTTTGAAGCACTGAACAAACTTTTCCACTTATATTTCCTACTAAGAGTAGATGAACATGGTCACCCAGGGATTAGCCACTAGTTGTTTTGACGCCTTGAATTTTGTATTATTGCTGTTGCCATCAGGTCTTTTTGAAGCCAAAAGTGACCATATTTTGACAAGAGATTATTAGCTGATAACTTGGCACTAACCATACACAGTATGAAAGATTAGTGTAGCTACCGTGATGTCACCCATTGGTTTGGTAAGTCGTGTTTTGAAGCCTCGAACCCATTGCCATCTCATTTCACCACATAATCCTGGATAATCTGACTCTTAGAATGACCAAAATTTAGAAACTGGATTTAGTATTTTATTCAGTATGACCTGAAATGAGTGACTGAGATAATAAAACTCATCAAGAAAATGTTTACAGAGGTCCAGGCAGATGGCTGTCATCCCATAGACTTCTATAGGTCTGGAAGTCTTTTTTGCAACCCCCTTTGGTTTAAGGTTTAAGGCACTTCAGTTGGCTTCAATGTTCAGACCTGGAAGCTATGTCACTAGCTTTGTTTGCTAGATAGATTGTGTTGGTGCATCATACAGACATGGATTCCAGCTTATATCTGTTAAAATACTAGAAATACAAGAATTTCACTCATCAAAACTGGAGCCTTTTTGGACTTATTGGACTTATATTATTATTTGCCGGGCAGTTGCATTAAAAATGTTCCAAAAGGCTTCAACACCACAAACATGACAGGGAAGTTGAGTTCTGTACAGCAATTTGGTGAGGTGACTAGTAGCCTAGTTGGCACTCAGATTAGTACAATTTAGAACTTGATCTCCCATAGAGCTTCACTGACCAAACCAGACAGTAAACATGTTTCTTTCTGCTGTGAAGTCAGGCATTTTAACATGGAAGTCTATGGGGAATGACTCCCTTTTGGAGCCATTAGAGGAACTGGTTTTAATGTTTTTGACACTTCTGCTTCAGCTTCATTTATCAGTCCTGTAGGCTGCTGCTTGGTCTAAACTTATCCAAACCTAAATCAAAGTAGTATCAGATCCAAGGCATTTCTATTCCTGAATTGGATAAGCAGAAGAAAATGTATGTATCGATGGAGGGTGTTTCCATCCATTTCACTACTAAAGGTCAGTTATAGCTTTTTGGAACGGCACTGGCAAACAGTGACTGCCTTCCTTTAGGTTCAAGATATCAATTAAATTTTATTGAATGTCCTGTAAAGGATAATTCAGATTATGTACAGGCTTTCTTTTTGAGTTTTGCCACATTGTCATATTTCAGTTTGTATGAAGGTAAACAGATCTACTCAATTACAAAGAATGGAAGGTCCTTATATTTCCATTTGTAATAAATAAATATGATCGGTCATGAAGACGTTGGTGCTGCTGCTATAGCAGAATTATTTGTGAATGTGTGTAAAGAGTTGTGAGGTTTTTCTTCTTTTTTTCAGTCTTTGTCTTTGTGTGTAATCAGATTGTAAATGTTTAAAAGAATCTATAAATATGTACTGAGATTTGTGAATGTGTACAAAAATGTGTAAATATGTCGTCAGAATCTGTGCAATTAGTTAAACAAAAGAAAATGTTCAACTTTGAGTTCAGATTTGCAAGTATGTTTAGATTTGTAAATATGCAGACAAATGTATAAATGTGTACATGCATAGATAACTGTTTTGTGTTATGATTAGGAAATAAAGTTACTCGAATACACATATTTTTGACGCAGTTTATTTATACATTTATATTTTTGTGAGTATGCGCTCATGGATTCAAAATATACATTTGCACATTCCTATAGACCTTCACAGATCTCACTACAGATTCACAGATTCCTTTACACATCTACAAGCCTGATTACACACACATACAGAAACACAACTCTCCACATTCATTTGCCTGAAATCCTACCACAGTAATACCACCATACAGCTGCTGTCTTGGGAATAAGTTCCTGAAAATAAATACTCTCGATCTGACGGGTTGTCAGTAAAAAGTACAACTAAAAACATTAATTATCCAGCAGACTTTGTGTGAAGATGTTTTTTTTTCTCTCTTAAACACAACTTTTAAAAGTATCCAGCAATCACAATAACCGTGACAACACTGATGACCAGCTATGCTGACCAACACGTATTTGCATTTCATTTGTTTAACACCTGCTCTCTCCCACTCGTGCCACCTTACCAGACCTTTCTGATGCCGTCTCCTCCCAACTTTCACTCCCAGCTTCAAACAGGATCTGAAGCTAAAAGTATACCCTGTCATCTTTAGCTTGTAATTGCTCGACTTGCCGTTGCCCCTCCGCTCTCCCAGGCTCCAGCAATTACAGAAATACAATGAGGCTTGGCTTTTCTCGCGGGGTGTAGAATGTATATACTAATTCGCAATAAAGTGCTACAGCTGTCAGTGCATTTTCTGCTCGGTTACTTCAATAAATTGGAACTCCGAGTAGGGAAAAAACGGGAATATCGTATTATGCGCTCCCCACTCCCCGCTACACGTGCGGGGCCCTCTCTTGCAAACACAATTTGAACAATTCCATTTTCCTCCCGATGAGGAAATGTGACTTTTTCATTTCAGAGATAGACAAACACTGATGCCCCGGCACCCTAATAATGGATTTCACTTTTCAAGAAACAATTATGAGGGGCTAGAAATAAAACAGCACAGTTGTGATATGTTTTATTTTCAAATTATGTAAATTGACAGGAACAAAAGGGTTTGATTACAGTTGGTGACCTTTTTCTTTGTCTTTTAGAAGTGCCTGCTTCGCCTTACTGCATATATTGTGCATTTTGGCTCAGCTCCTACTCATGGGGCTTTGAACAGCTTCCTTATTGTTAAGTATCAGTGATGGCCAAGGCCAGCTGGAGGGTCCGAGTCACTTCCAGATGATTAGTCACCCCCCCGCAATTGCTGCAATCTCTTCTCCCCTTCTCTATATTTCCCATTCCTGTCACTCACATCTGTTCCCAATGGCTTGCTAAACTCGTCTTGGAATCTGAGCCGGCCACAACCCGGAAGAAGCCGGGTCGCAATCCAGCGACGGCGCCGGAAGCGCCTGAAATCGAGGCTCTAATGATGGCACTGCATAATGCAGGATCTGCAGGGTGATGGTGATGGTGATGATGATGCAGGGAGGTGGGCAAAGGGGGTGGCGGTGATGAGGAAAAGAGGGGGGTACCCAGCAGCCAAATGAAAGCAGACGGACTGAGAAGGAAGTGGAGCCAGAGTGAGTGTTAGCAGTGTTGTTCTGTAACTGCATGGCGTTAACAGCTGCCCCTGCCATTAACACAATGGGAGAGAGAAAGAGAGAGCTCCTTGTTAGGGATCATTTATTAACTGAGATCATCTTTTCGTTAGCCTTGGGGTAATGACTAATGTCAATGGCAAATTTCACAGTTGTCTAGAGAAATGAATTAGATTTGCAATAAAAGGCCCCTTGGCTTGTTGTACATGCTCATTTGCTGGAGTTGGTGAACTTGGAGAACTGTAAAGAAACCAAGGATCCTGTCTCAATACCCCCTCTCTTCTCCCCTCCTCCCCTCTCACCAGACACTGACCTTTTTCTCTCATTACGAGGTGAAAAAAAACAGCAAGAAGGGATCTATAAAAAGAAGCCTTACAGTATGTGCCGTAGCATGGGTAACATCATTACGACACATTCAGCAATGCAAATGAGACCTATAGATTGTGGTGTAGCCACCAATATGAACATTTAGTGAAACACGCACACACAAGCTGCGTGGGATCCGACCTTGACAGACTCGGTTCAGCTGCGTGTGTGAGTGTTTGTGCATCTGTGTCTGTGCAGTTCAAAGATTAAGACTCAGGCGTATTATTTAATCCGCCCATTGAGCAGTAGCAGAGTCTGGAGACAGAATGGAGTGGGTACAATGACCCCCCGTTGGTGGCGACTCACGCCATCTCCGACGCTCCTGACGGCACCACAAAACCGGCCCTCACCTACGCACCCCCTCACCCTCCTTCCTCCCCCCGTTACAAAAGAACCTGTCA